>CAJHNH020001046.1:610881-645881 GCA_905116865.2 Candidula unifasciata
GAGAAGCGCAGGGATCTAACCCTCAGACCATCAAAGACTGCCCAGCACCCATCTGCTCTTTCGCTTTTGATTCTTAATTTAAATTGTTACAGAGGATAATTCGAGAAATTTCGCAAGCAGTGCTTATTTCCCCTAGGGAATTTCGACTTAGAAGCAGCAACCGTACACAAGTGAATTCGCTTGAAGCCAGGATGTCTCCGGCCGACATCAACGTCAGAAAACTGACAAGATTCAAGCCAAAGAAATGCTGGTGATTATAGCTATTGCTGTTGTGAGTCGTGAGTTAATGCGGGTCTGAATAGCAAGCAATGTGTCCTTTCAGCAGCACTTTCAACTTCGCGTCTCTTCACCTCCTCTGTCCGGTTCTCCGCACAACCTTTGTCTTAATCATTTGATGTTGGATTAGGCAAATAAATAAATGCTATCTTGCCATTAACTCGTCAACCAGATGCTACATACATACATTCTTGCCCACTAAGGGATTTACCTGTCGATGGCCATTGGAGGTGCGTCTTTGTACTGGGGAAGTCATCGACATGCTTGTTTAGGGGCAGATAATACGAATCTACTACTAGACCACGCGTCGCTACCATCTTGTTAACAACGCTACCCATCTCTTTATTGTCGTTTTCTCAAAAGTCTAGCAATTTCTACTTTCGCGAAGTCTTCTTTGAATTCTAATTTGGCTTATTTTTAAGTTGGAAAGAAGTGCTTTCACCATTTTGTTCATATGTTATTGGTATTCTGAGAATAGGATTCAGGGATTTGATATGAATCTAGTAAAAGGTAATAGTATTTGCTTGCCTGGCGAACATTTCTATTTATGTGGTTTCATTGTTTTGTCTGTTTGCGGCAGATGAAGGTAGAGAAAACAGCAAGCTGGACATCAGTGCAACAGTTGAGACCAGGGAAGTATACATGTAAGTTATGTTTATGCTAGACAAGTGAAAAATGCATAAGGACAGTGTGTAAAAAGTTGACATTTGCAGACGGCATAACTAGAAAGGTTGAGACGGCACATACGCACACGCATGCGCACACGCGCGCGTAAAAACATATATATATATATATATATATATATAGATATATATATATATATATATATATTATATATATATATATATATATATATATATATATATATATATATATATATATATATATATATATATATATATATATATATAATATATATATATATATACATACAGTTGTCCGAATGAATAATTTATCACCATAAAGAACTGCATTAAAATATAGATCAAAACAATACTACGACCAAGTTCAGCACAATGTTGTAAACGAGCACGAACAGACAAAGCAGCTCTACCACCACAATTATCGTCAACGCCATCAACAATCTCACTATCACCACCATCACAACCTCCCCCGTGATTATCGTCACGAAGATCTCTATAATCACAATCACAAGCACCATATTCACCACTTCCAGCACCACCCACATCATCATTACCATCACCATCACCAACAACACCATATTCACCATCAACACCATCACCCTCATCATCATTATCATCACCATCACCAGCAACGCCATATTTACCGCCACCACCATCATCCACATCATCACCATCTTCCTCCACCACCACCCACATCATTACCATCTTCCACCACCACCACCCACATCATTACCATCTTCCACCACCACCACCCACATCATTACCATCTTCCACCACCACCCACATTATTACCATCTTCCACCACCACCACCCACATCATTATCATCTTCCACCACCACCACCCACATCATTACCATCTTCCACCACCACCCACATCATTACCATCTTCCACCACCACCCACATCATTACCATCTTTCACCACCACCCACATAATTACCATCTTCCACCACCACCCACATCATTACCATCTTCCACCACCACCACCCACATCATTATCATCTTCCACCACCACCACCCACATCATTACCATCTTCCACCACCACCCACATCATTACCATCTTCCACCACCACCCACATCATTACCATCTTCCACCACCACCCACATCATTACCATCTTCCACCACCACCCACATCATTACCATCTTCCACCACCACCCACATCATTACCATCTTCCACCACCACCCACATCATTACCATCTTCCACCACCACCACCCACATCATTACAATCTTCCACCACCACCACCCACATCTTTACCATCTTCCACCACCACCCACATCATTACCATCTTCCACCACCACCCAGATCATTACCATCTTCCACCACCACCCACATCATTACCATCTTCCACCACCACCCACATAATTACCATCTTCCACCACCACCACCCACATCATTACCATCTTCCACCACCACTTACATCATTACCATCTTCCACCACCACCCACATCATTACCATCTTCCACCACCACCACCCACATCATTACCATCTTCCACCACCACACACATCATTACTATCTTCCACCACCACCACCCACATCATTACCATCTTCCACCACCACCACCCACATCATTACCATCTTCCACCACCACCACCCACATCATTACCATCTTCCACCACCACCACCATATCATTACCATCTTCCACCACCACACACATCATTACTATCTTCCACCACCACCACCCACATCATTACCATTTTCCACCACCAGCACCCACATCATTACCATCTTCCACCACCACCACCCACATCATTACCATCTTCCGCCACCACCACATCATTACCATCTTCCACCACCACCGACATCATCATCATCATCGCCACCACCATACCAAAGTAGTTGCTTAAAGACCAGCTGCCAGGGATTTTAGCTTTGCAAACACTTGCATTCATCGTGTCACTGACACGAGGTAATTGAGTTAACCTGGCCACTAATGCCACACGTTCCTTCTCCTCACATATTATTTACACCTTAGGCCGCAGTTTAAAGAATTTGTCACGTTCTTTGCGCAGGCTATTTAAACCACCCACTTGTCCCCAGACGGTAAATCATCCCTACTGAGCTGAAGAACGGTTTCGTTTATCAGCATATCATCGTCTGCTCCTCCCCAGTCATAACCGGACGAGGCGCTAAGAATTAAAAGCCGCTGAGATATTATAACACTTGTCGATTATTTTCGCCCGGCTTTGACAAACGCCATCTTTGTCAGCGGGTAGGCAGGTCGACAATGGTGAAACATTATCTGTGAAGACAACACTGCGAGATCTCGGAGCAGTCGGGAACTGTCTAGGGATTTGTTGGCTGTTTCGGCGCCCCTGTTCCGGGATGTGTGTTGTGTGATGTATGTATCAGGAAGCGTAACGTTTGTTGGGATACTTTTCCTGTGTGGGTCCCAGGGCTCCTTTTAGGGAAATAGTGTGGGGGGGGGGGGTGTTCAAGAATAAACCCTTTGTTCTGTTCCTGAATAAACTTTTCTAAAATGCTGTCATATACAAATTTTATGAAATCAAATATGTTTGGCCAAAAGCTGCAGATATCGCAGCTTGGCTGTAAACAATAATAGGAGGAGAACTGGCCTTCAAAAGGCAAAGAAGAAGAAGAAGAAGAAGAAGAAGAAGAAGAAGAAGAAGAAGAAGAAGAAGAAGAAGAAATAAAAAAGAAGAAGAAGAAGAGGAAGAACAAGAACAAAAACAAGAACAAGAAAAAGAAAGTTGGAGGGCAAAAGAGACAGAAAGAGACCGAGAGAGAACATGTTGAACAGTTTGAAATCATGACACAGAAGATCATCTTTGTGAGAACCGATAGAAAGAACACGAGACAGAAGGTTGTGGTTAGTCATGGCTATCTATCAGCGCAACTTGGCATAGACTATACAAAAAAAAAAAAAAAAAAAAAGGTTATGACTAAAAAGAGCTGGAAGATGTTTTATAAAGAAATTAACTGAGGAAAAATTAAATCTACTACTCACATCAACGGGAACAGGGCTGTGCTTGCTATGATACAGAGATGCGGTCGCATCAGACAGTAACGTAAGAGGGTGACATAAACAGCAAAATCAAAACACAATTTGATCATTTAGGGGCGGTATTTCGAAGACTTCCATCCTTCTAAGAAAATCTACTGCGAGGCCTTGAATATGAGAAATGTATACTCCACAATAACGTCTCAAGAAGGGGGAAAATGTACGTCAAGATACAATTGGGCAGAGGAAGATTAAGAGAGAGATGCTGGACAGTCTCGCATCCCAGCATTGGAAAATAGCTGTGTCAGAAATGATTGACAGGACACGAGACAGAAGGTTGTGGACACAGCCGATTCCATCACCACAAGGCATAATGTAAAAGAAGAAGACTGATATAGATCCTATCACATCTAACGAGCCCAAACTGTACTGCAAGTTACATTGTAATCGTCTTATGGAGCTTCAACGGTTTTATGGTAAATTCTTAATTCATGGTGCATCAGCCTGCCAGGCAGCAGAGGTTGCACAGGAAGAGGAATGGAGGCAGAATAGAAATAACCTTATCACTAATCCTATACTTACTGCGGCTTCCACCTGTTGTCCGCGCTGCTCAAGATCTTTCGAGGCTCATATTGGACTAATCAGCCTTCTTCGCACTCATAATCAGTGATCATTACAGATTTGGATAAAACGTGGTCTTCATCACTCGTGATGGACGAACAACAATAACCGCTATATTGGTATACGGTTGAATGGGTTTTCAAAGATTTGTAGCTGTGTTGATTCTCATACGGCAATTGCATTGCTTAAGCACTGTGTCACTAATCTCATCACTGACAAGACTGTTCGTTGAACATCTAACCCTTCTGTAGAAGGATGTCTTTATCTGCTAGATGAGTCAGGGTAAGGCACACGTAACGAAGAAAGAGCAAAGGATTGGGCGTGCAGCTGTTTTAGAGGTTAGTGAATGTTATTAACAATTTCACAATCCTCAAGTACTAGGCTTCGATTAACGCAGCGGACGGTTTATTTTTGTTTTGTTTTGAGTGTTAACCTTGTTTGTGACAGCAGTGCGAGGGTCGCACCACGGAAGGGATTGGGGTCCCAAAGATAGCAGTGAGTACACTGCAGCCAACCTTCATTGTGAGGTTGGCACATAATTTTAATTGATAAAGAACTTGGCACGCAGGACCCTCTAACATTCTGGTTGTTTGTTATGTGCCCTTTGCAGAAAGTTGCAAAACTTAGTTAAAAAATATCATCTCGAGGGCTGATTTGAATACAATACCTTCGGGTCGGAAGTTGAGTGGCTAGCCGCCAAGCCACCTAAGCTCAACAAGTTTCACCCTCCCCTTTCCAGTTTCCTTCTTGTTATCCACACTTAGATTCAATCCAGAGGAATCTACCATTTCAGTCACAGACAATAGCGCCAAGGTTACGTTCAGCCTCACTGTCATCTCCTATGCTCTATAGGTGTAAAATTGTCGAGTGTGTTTGGCTCACAAGTCCTGCTAACGTGCAGGAACGCCGCCTCGCATCAAGTTTCCCAGAGTTTGTCCACCACAAGGATGTTTTCCATATGGAAGACGTCTTTGTTGCAGTCACGACTTGACATGGGCGGGTAGCGAAAGAATCTGTTTGCTCATCACGATTTGCCAGATTCTCTTGCGCCTTGACAACTGACTGCTAGCAAGAACACTGTACTTGTGTAAGACTTACCACCCACCGAAACCAAATATGATGAATGATAATATTTTGCTTACAGGTCCAATTTCTATATAAGAAGAGGTAAGGGGAAAATACCATATCGACTTATGGCAAACAGAAAACTGAAGACTGTCAACCGGGGTAGCGAAATGAGAAAATGAAGACGGAGAGCTAATTTCAATATTCTACGTTTATCTTCATAATAAGGTGTCAATTGTGCTACTTGTGAAATAGCCTTCATACTGATTTAAAAACGTGCCTGGTGTGTACAGTCTGGAATGATAATATTATGTCATCAATAGCAAAACATTTTTCCGGTGCTTCCTGAATAAACTGGTTTTGTATAATTCACTTCAGTTTACGTGGTGAAGGATTTCTGTGATCAAGTGGATGGAACAAAAGAATGGTGTAAGCTTACCTGGAGAGGCTGATTCAGTGGAGAGTGGGGCAGAGGGTCTGTGCCATTTTCAAGGCACGGGTCAAGAGAGAGAGAGAGAGAGAGAGAGAGAGAGAGAGAGAGGGAGGGAGAGAGAGAGAGAGAGAGAGAGAGAAGCGAGGGCGCGAGAGCCAAAGAGAGACAGTGACAGACAGACAGACAGACAGACAGACAGACAGACAGACAGACAGACAGACAGACAGACAGACAGACAGACAGACAGACAGACAGACAGACAGACAGACAGACAGACAGACAGACAGACAGACAGACAGACAGACAGACAGACAGACAGACAGACAGACGGAAGGACGGACGGACGGACAGACAGACGGAAGAACGGACAGACGGACAGACAGACAGACAGACAGACAGACAGACAGACAGACAGACAGACAGACAGACAGACAGACAGACAGACAGACAGACAGACAGACAGACAGATAGATAGATAGATAGATAGATAGATAGATAGATAGATAGATAGATAGATAGATAGATAGATAGATAGATAGATAGATAGATAGATAGATAGATAGATAGATAGATAGATAGATAGATAGATAGATAGATAGATAGATAGATAGATAGATAGATAGATAGATAGATAGATAGATAGATAGATAGATAGATAGATAGATAGATAGATAGATAGATAGATAGATAGATAGATAGATAGATAGATAGATAGATAGATAGATAGATAGATAGATAGATAGATAGATAGATAGATAGATAGATAGATAGATAGATAGATAGATAGATTAGATAGATAGATAGATAGATAGATTAGATAGATAGATAGATAAAGAGAAAGAAGGAATGCTATTAAGATTTTTTATCAGGTTTTAACTGCCTCACTCATTATGAAAACGTGTCTGTGGTTACTGATGAGCGAGATGAAGAGGACGGAACACGATTGGCAACGTCCCGAGTATAGTGATGTCAGATACTTGACTGGCTGATTGATTTTTCTTCTTTGCGTCCTTTTTTTTTTTTTTACCGCCTCGGGTTTCGGTGGAGAAATAAGGTCTTGTTTAGTGCTCTTCTGGCTGTTTCGACCATAGACTCATCGTGGCGCTGTAGAGTTTCTTTAATGTTATCTTCCCATCTTGTTCTTGGTCTACTTCCAAATAGCCTTATGTGACATATAATGGCTCAGCAGGGTAATGAATTAGCCGTGGTTATTATTATTGATTCATTAATAGCCTTGTAAAGTTGAAAATTCTAGCCAACTTTTTATCCGTTGACTGCGTTGTAACGATTGCAGGTGATGTATAGCCCACATGTAGCTCACCAGACACAGGAGGATCAAATGGTTCAGTAATTGTTTCCAGTCGCAAATTATGGGGAAGGATACTGATTATACATTCTGTGTGATGTATACTTAATTCCAATTAAAATTTACCAATGGAATGTTGAAGGAGAAAATTAATACAAACTTTAAAAAAAAAAAAAAAAAAAAAAAAAAAAAAAAAAAAACAGGAACGTACCAATAAATAGTCATTTAAATAAATACAGACAGAATAAATGAATCGAATAGATAGATAGAATATAAACTGCCAGAAGTAAAGGCAGATTTCAGATATCGTTAAAATCGAGACGATCGACTACATGACCCCACATGGCTTAGCCTCTCACGGCAGAATGGTTAGTCGCATGCCAAGAACGTCCACAAAGCACAAGCTACGTAGATTCGACACCTTTTCAAAAGAAAGTATATCAAAATTACACTGGTAATTTCATATGACAGAAGTGTCACAGATCCTTCAATTATCTCGAAAACTTATCTTTGATGAGTGTAGAGACTGCAATGTGTTTTCGGGATATTTGTCCATAGGCTACACTATAGGTATGGGGTTAGCATATTTACTCCATGCGACTGAAATATTGTCTAAAATACAACAAGCAGCAGTTAGAGTATCCGTTGAAACATCAGACTGATCTGAGACAATGGCCTTACAGTAGAACTTTCATTAACAGTCACCGTCCGGACCATAGCCGTGACGGATAACCGAGCAGACGTATAACAGAAATCTCCTGATAATTAAGCAGTAACGTGATTTCACAGCGGGATTGGGGCGAAAACGAAAATAAAATCCGTTAAAAGTGAATAATACGTACATATTGCATTTAATTTTACAAACCAGTCAAACTAAACTACAATGTAAGAGTAGTAATGTACAAAAATATAATACTATAAACATTCTGTATCTTTGCGGCTCGGGTTTTCTGCGTGGCGATATTCCGTATCTTACTCTGAAGTAGGAATTTGTGTTGCATTTACCTCCTCTTGCATTTCAAACCAGTCGATACAGTTTGATAACGTTGTGTCTGAGTGGCTTGTTGTAGGTTGTTGGTTCAGAACTGATCCCTTTTTCAGATGGTGACGGATACAAAAAACTGACGGTTAAAGCGAGTGACGGTTAATCAAAGTTTTATTGTACCCATGCATTTGCTAAAAGTCTTAGAAAGAAAGTTAAGAAAGATGGTGATAGCTATGATTATTTTATATACTCATGATACATATATGATTCCAGAGCAAAGATATGCAGATAATGCACCCTGGGCTAGAAAACAGAGTCAAGAAATTAGACCAGTTAACTCTAAAAAGACACGAAGAAAGTAAAATGTTATTTCTAAACATCTTAATACACAGTTACAACCAGCCTTGATATAGCGGTAGACAGTGGATGTCTTGGCGACACACAAAACAACAGTGAAGACTTTTTCCAATAAATCACAATGGGTGGATCATTGCAATCATTATCCAGTACTTTTGGCTTCTATTCAATGAAACAAAAAGAAAGAAAGAAAGAAAGAAAGAAAGAAAGAAAGAAAGAAAGAAAGAAAGAAAGAAAGAAAGAAAGAAAGAAAGAAAGAAAGAAAGAAAGAAAGAAAGAAAGAAAGAAAGAAAGAAAGAAAGAAAGAAAGAAAGAAAGAAAGAAAGAAAGAAAGAAAGAAAGAAAGAAAGAAAGAAAGAAAGAAAGAAAGAAAGAAAGAAAAAGAAAGAAAGAAAGAAAGAAAGAAAGAAAGAAAGAAAGAAAGAAAGAAAGAAAGAAAGAAAGAAAGAAAGAAAGAAAGAAAGAAAAGGAAAGAAAGAAAGAAAGAAACACGTTCATGAAAGTCCTAGAGAACACGACTGAGAGTTTGTAAACCTCAGTAACATGGCAGCCACGGATGCCCTAGCCGCTGGAGAGGGCTCACGTGCCAGCTAGCATCCAGCCTAATTATGTTTTTTCTTTTTATATGACCCAGCCTAATAAAAAAAAAAAAAAACCCAGCTAAGGTCCTGAGAAGTAAAGGCGGGCGGTGTAATGTTGATGACCAACCATCTCGCCCGTCTAGTGCCGACTGGTCTACAGAATAGAAGACAAGCATCAAATACCTTGTTCTAAACAGACCCGGGAACAGTCCTTGACTACATTTTTTTTTGTCTTTCTATGTGAGTCCAAGTCCAAGTCCTTTTAAGAAAAAAAAAAAGAAAAGCTCGACCACGTTCAGACTGCTGCTAGCTAGCCTAGGCTGCTAACAGTCTCCGCCTATATTTGTGGTCTGGGTTATTTGCGTCACTTTCGTGACTGAATACTGGTGTTTGTGCCATTTCTGGCTTAATGCTTCCCTCCGTATCAAACCGCTCGTCCTGTTGTCACTGGTGCATGTCTTCCTTCTTAATTCTTGGTGTTTCCTGTTTGTTCTGTCTCCCTTTGATCTGGCTAGGCGTATCTCGAAGGAGAGCGAGCTTCCAAACACAACGACCTTTCGGCCACCATTTATTGTTTTAAAATTTTGAGTATTTTAATTTTGCCAAAAAGTACTGAAAACAGTTTTTTGAATGTGAATAGTTCCGAAATGTGAAAATTTTCCGCGTGTGACCATAGTGGTCTTATAGTTGTCTTCCTGTAATATGAACGGGTTAGTCATGTATTGGATATGTGTGTGAGAGTTTGTGTGGAGTCTTAAGCGGGTCCAGTCGTCATTTGTTATTATGTGATCGGGTTGTGTTGATAGCTAAGCTCCGGTGTACGTAAATACCATATAACCGGACCGTCCAGCTCACGCTTTGAGATCCAAATGATCGGCAATGAGAATTGTTGTGGCATGTTGGGCAACGAACTCAAGTGCTCTCTGTGGGAATGGGTTGGGGGGTTAAACTCATAGTGCATCCGAAAGATTTAGGGAAAGGTGGGGGAAAGGGGAGCGGGAGGCCATTCAGTCAATTCTCGTCGTTGCCGTCTTGCTGGATTCTAGCGTGGCTTTTTGCCGGGACTATGTGTATCACGTTACCAACCTTTGCTATCATCCCAGTGATGGGGTGGTATTGGAGGTTATGCGTTCTAATCCTGTCATTATCGAGTCACTTGTATTCCCTATTTGCTGTCAGTCATATTTTTGTTATGAGTCCTGTCGGTCATGTGCATGTTGTATGCATGCTGTGGAGTGGGATGGTTTTGTTTATGAATCCCCGGAGTATATGGACGCACCCAACTAGGTGTATGCGTACATGCACTCGAGTACTCATACATGCAGACAACACTACGTATTTGTACGTCCTTTCATACTTATCCGTGTATGCATACCTAATTGACATTACGTACACACGCAAACTCTTTCATATGTGTTTACCAATGCCTGTACTTACATTCATAAAAAAACGAGTACATCCACACGTAGTGATATTCACTCTTCCATGTCTTATGCGTTTTGTGTCGCTTTGTCTGTAATTTCGTCTGGTCGTGTCACTTTTAAGTTATGTCCCGTTACTGGTATGTGACCTGTCCGGTACTGACGTATCATGTTTTGGTGGATGGTGTGCGTTGATGACGTTCTTGCTGCTTACACCCTTCATTCCATTTGTTCTCATTAATGAACAGACATACAGCAACACAGTTTATGGTTTCTTTGATTGCACTGTCATTCATACACTCACAAATATATAAGTATACACGCTCTCATATATATACACACATGCACACTCATACACACATATACATGCACATACAGTAATACATTTAAATCCATGTACTCATTCATCTGTACCTTTCGCACAACTATATTCCCACTGTTCCGTCCACACATGATTCCGTACAATCCACCTACATACACTGTGTCTTATGTATCCATCCTATACACAAATGCACTCATACTACACGCACTCATCCTTGTGTATGTGTCCATGTTCACATCTATGCACTCATCATACTTTCACTATCTCTCTGACTCTAGGATGTTCGGGGTTACCATCTCATCAGTTCCTTCTGTTATACTGAGTAAATCCCTAATCTGGTCTTTTTAGTTTTGATTTGTTTTAATAAGGTATTGTTTAACCAGTTTTTGGATGTCTTTATTGCTATCTACATTTAAACATTTGTTTGCAGTAATTTGTTGTTTGCGTTTTAGAAAAAACTCCTCAATGGGTTTCCTTTCCAATTTATATTTAGTGCAGTTTATTATATAATGCTCTAGAGTATTATCTTGAAAGCAGTCCAGACATAGTGGAGATGTAAATTTCTCTGGTTGCCATCCTAATCTAGCTCTCCATAGAAGTTTGTTGGCTGGAATTTTCAGTTTGTCCCGTACCTATGTGAGAACATTGCGTTATATTAAACGAGAAAAACGTACGTACAAGAAGTCATGTCAGAGGAAAGAAGTCAAAACACATGTTACAATATATGTGGCTTTCACTTAGGACCACAAATTGTTAACTGCATTTAGGCAATGACTAATGCCACCTGTATGCCATGTTACGGTCGGTAGTTTTGGGATTTCTCCACCGTGTGATGTCTTTTACATTTGCCATCTAGTCATTCTTGTCATAAGTGCTTTGTTGATTGGTAAGGGCGATTATGTACCGCTATAAAAAAAGGCTTCATACCACTGTTTCATTCATTTTATGAAGTGGGTAGTTAAAAATAAGTGCCCCTTGGTTCTCTACATGGGAAATTCTCTAGGTATGTTCAAAGTTTGATACATTTAGAACATAGCTGGTTTGTGATTAGTCATTTATGCCTAGGACCAGTGTGGAAAATGGGCATAACGAAATCAGCAAACATTAAAATCCTCAATAATAAGCTGATCCTCTATAGAACGTTGTTCTCGTCCCGGCACTTCTATAGACAGTTCTCCCGCTCTTTGTGCATTCAAAGCGATGCATCGTCAATGTATGGTATCCACTTTCACGGAGGTATGCTTGTTCCTCGTTTTCCGGAAACTGTCCCCTTCATACCCGTTCCCTCAAGGCCCTCCATAATCTTTGACTTGGCCAGGGTGTTTCAGCTTTCAGAATCGGATGCTGTTTATGAGCCAATTCTTCCTAATGCTAAGATCATATAGGATATAGGTGTTTTTCTTCTCCTTCGTCAATGGAATTCTAAGAATATTTATGTAGCATTTCAGCTTAAGTGCTCTGATTGTTTGCTACAATGATTGGCCTAGAGTCGCCACTCTGTACCAGGTACAGTCCTATGAAGTTAAAGGCGGTCTGCGTAATGCTGACCACATCATCCATCCCATGCTCATTGGTCTATAAAATATAGGTCTAGTCCTATATGCCCAATATGCCTAAAGGAGTGGAAAAGGGTACATATTACTTGCGCCTTTGGTGAAATGTTCATAGCTGGCTGCTCCAGGTTGCACCCCCATGCCCACCAAGCTAGACAAGGATAACGAATCCTCCTTGCCGTCGTGATCTTCTCTGCGAAATGCAGCTCGCATATTCCAAAATTTAAGTTCGGAAATAAGACGAAAGTCCAGAAAGTTAAAGAACAACCAGAATTTGTCGCCATATCGTACATCCGGTTAGCGCTAAGAAGACTAGAATAATAATAATCCAGTCCCGCACCTTTGTTGTTATTGTTGTTGTTGTTATCTTATTAACGTTCTTAGGGCTTTTTTGAAGTCGTCATCTTCTCCACCCAGTTGATTTCTAATTTAGTGCTTGTTTGGTGATTCCCTGTTCTTGCCTTCTCATGTTCTGCCCCATACATCGTCATCTTGTGTATCGTATAACTATTGTTGATGCCAGCGGTTGGCTTGGCTTGCTTTGCGAAAACAAATCACCACGTTCAACCAGTCTCCTCGACAGTCACACAGGAAAACAATTGTGGTGTTTTTAATTTTCTTTTCCTAAGAATTTTGGCTGCATAAAAAAAAAAGTTATGGATCAAGACCAAAGTCCAGGAACGAACGAATAACCAGAACATTCGGTAGGAATTTACAGCCGCTGGACGTTAAGAAGAAGAAGAAGAAGTGTGACGTGACGCGTGGTTTAAATGTTTATGTTGTTGAGTAGGGATCTTCCTTTCAACACATTCTCTCCACTAGATACACCGAACGAAAATCTGAGCTATGTTGCTCTCAGACAAAGTCCTGGATATCCAAGAAAACAGCCATATTGGCTCGTTAAGTATATTAACATTAGCTGAACTTGGTACCCACAAGAGAAGGCAAGGAATTTTAGATGTCTATCATACTTAATGTTAATGAATTATTAGACAGGGCAAGTGATTCCTCCGTCATCTACCTTCTCCCGGTGTTATTATTAATAATTAAAGAATTATTATATTATTTGAGCCCCCACCAAATGGTAATCTATCTTAACAGTTTAATTAAACATGTAAGAACAGACATTTGGAATTTAACAAACTATGTAGTTTAAAACTTGACATACAGCTTTATTTACTACAATGAAATTCCCAGTTTGTTGATTTACACAAACAGTGACTGGTTAACTTGATGATGGTGGTAAGCTTCAGCGAGAAAAAACAGCTCGGGGGTTAGAGTGGTATGATAATGATGATAATAGGTTAACATAAAGGGGTTAACTCAACTTATAAGCCTCTGACAGCCGTGAGGAACTGTCAAGCTTGTCCAACTCTTCCTTGCCTGTTGTCTGCCTGTTTCAGCTTATTCTCCACTTTATCCCCACCTCGTTCTCCACCTCGTTCTCCACCTCGTTCTCCACCTCGTTCCCAGCTGGCCGAGTCTAACACAATGTAGTCTCTTTCATGGACTGATCGTCACATGGGCGCTGTAATCATGGAAACAAAACACATACGTGTAGTATCTTGACTTACACTAAGAATACATGTATCAATAATACAACATATAATAATAAGATATAGCCCATCACTCCTCCTCATATTCCACATCCTCTCCAGTCTAGTCTGAAGGTCTTTTGTCTTACATGGGCGTCACATATCATGCCTTCCCTCAAATGCTATGTCATGATAGTTGACTTTCTAAGTCTGTTGTCCGTCATCACTCAGACCTCCAACAACTGGCTGACATAGATTTGACATACACATGTGGCGCAGGTTATGTGCTGAAAACGCAAACAATTTATATGTGCACGCTGTCCTGAATATTATCTTTCAGTGACAGTGAATTCTATACACCCATCATTCTTCCCCTGAGGTTATAAATCCCCTGTTCAGGTGAACACATTAAGTGAGCACATGGTGGGCACACAAAACGTAGCAACATCCCTGCACATATTTGGGCATCATTTCCCACAGTCCAAACTCATATTTTGGCTGATCGTGAAAACAATATAATTACATTTCATTATAGCAAACGTCATTGTTCCACTTCTTATTTTATACACATAAAAACATACAATGAAAAACATGTGACACAAACATACAAGAAATAGGAATAGTTTAGCAGTTCCCTAACTGAGATACTGAACATTCACAAAGAACTATTTCAAGCAGAATGTGCAGACAAATTAGGAAAAGGTAGTATAGACTAAAAGCTTAACTCCCTAACCTAAGTATACAAGATTAAAATTAATATTTTCTCTTACCTGGGAACTTTCCATTAATCGCCAAAACAGAATGCGACCGTAAAATTTACCTTTTAGGTCGATCTGTGTTGTTTGCCGGCAGGCTGCGATTAAGGACGGAAATTCCACAGGCTCGAAGTATAAGTATCAATCTATTGTCCAAATTAATCTCCTCCCTTTACTGAGTTCTGTCCAACCCTCAAGACGATGACTTAAGCCACGCCTCCGGAGTAACTATTAGATCACTTGGCTAACCAGTGACCTGTCACTCAATTCTGGACTGACATCCCTAGAGCAAACATTCTTAAGTGACCCAATCTAATTTACAACGAATCTAACTGGCAGGTGTTAAAAGACGTTCAGCGAAGCCATTGTGTTTCCTACTTGACCCAGATCAAACAGTCCTAATTGCCACACAACTGTTCTCCCCCGAATTACACTGACGTGTGAAACTCTGACCTCTGGGCTCCACAATGTCTAGCGTCCACTCAATTTACCTGGTCAAAAGGGCCCCCCTCAGTCTCTACAGTCTGGTCAGGAGATAACATTCTGACACTGGCGTGAGAATGCAATCTAACATCCCTAGTCTGAACCAGCGGGCTATATTACGTAGTGTTGGGTAATTTTAAACAAAGCGCAGTGGCTTGTCTCGAAGAAGGACTGGTAACAATTTAAATCCGTGCGGTTTAAAGCAATATTAGGATAAAGCGCAGAGTAAATATAATTCTGTCTCTTTAGAACCAGAAGAACTTATTACAAGTACTAACTTCTGGAATCACTGAGATCGTCTCGTGACAAGAAGAAGAAGAAGAAGAAGAAGAAGAAGAAGAAGAAGAAGAAGAAGAAGAAGAAGAAGAAGAAGAAGAAGAAGAAGGAGAAGAAGAAGAAGAAGAAGAAGAAGAAGAAGAAGAAGAAGAAGTAGTAGTAGTAGAAGAAGAAGAAGAAGAAGAAGAAGAAGAAGAAGAAGAAGAAGAAGAAGAAATCTGCAAAGAAGCGACCACACACAAGTCTTGAGTAACCTCGCTTGTATTATTGTCTAATAACCCATGCCGTATGTCATCTGTGATCTACCAGCCCACAGTTTTCCGTTTTGTGTACGTTTAGTCTTTTTTAATACAGATGTTCTCCCATGCCATTACGTGAATGAAACTGCCGACTACCTTTTCACTTATCAGGGGCCTTCCAGGTCGACCCAGCCTTGAGTGGGTCCCGGGTGCAGTCCCGGGAAGTAGGGGAGGCCAGTGTGATGCTGACCACATCACCCATCTTGTGCCGATTGGTCTATAAAAAATAAGTCTAGCCCTATTTGCCCTATACGCCTAAAAGCGCGGAAAAGGTCCTTTACTCTCTACCGACTTTTTCGCAGAAGCCTTCAAATGAACACGTTAAAAGTGTGATAGACATTACAGTAACCAAACCAGTGTCTGGTAACTTGTTAATTTTGTTGTTAAGGAATTAGTCTACTATTACGACATGCTTTAGGGGGGTGGCTGTGGATTAGTTCTTGTTTTCCCTGAAATAGCTCCCCAGAACCCATACTGGGAGGAAAAGTAGATAAAGAACAATAACAAGTAATGGGAATCCGATTTTGTGCATGCACTAATTGTCATGTTCAGTCTTCATTCGTTCCCAGTGTCCAGTGGTTTATTTAGATAGCATTTTACATGCTAATAGCTAGGACGATCAGGCGAGGATTTTTCCTGGGAAGTTTGTTTTTCGCTTCCAAGAGATTTGTTCAAGTTGTCCACACATGTCGACAATCTGTTGTACAAGACGGGATATCATAATGATTCAGGGGCAACCAGCGATGACACTGTATTCATTGTAAATATTAGTGTATTTTCTTTTTTTCAGCGGGTGAGCCTGTAGAATGAAATATGTGATACTGGCGGACACTACGACAAAACTATCCCAGTGCGTGATTCGAGATATTCGCTTCTGAACATCGGAATCAAGTGAAAATTTTGTATCATGAAAGATAATATTTCATTGTGATCTATTTGGAAAAGGACTTTTCATGTGTCTGTCTGTCTGTGAATCTGTTTGTCTGTCTGTCTGTCTGTCTGTGTGTGTGTATGCTGGTCTGTCTGTCTGCGTGTGTGTGTATGCCGGTCTGTGCGTGTGTGTGTGTGTCGCATGTGTGTGTTTCTGTGTCTGTGTATCTGCGTGTGTGATTGGGTATTTGCGCATATGTCTGTTTGTGTGTGTGTGTGTGTCTGCATTTGTTTCGATGGGTGTGTCTGTTTGTGTATGTTTGTATGTTTGTGGAATGTGCGTGTCTGTGTGGGTATGTAGGTATGTATGTGGGTGAATGGGGTGTTTTAATGTGTGTGTGAAGGTATGTGGGTGTGTTTAAGTGAGTGGGTGGGTGTGTGTGTTTTTTCTCTCTTTTTTGATATTCATTATATGCATATTATCATATGAATATAACATGCTTATTGATAAAATACAGATGCAGTGTGAAAGATGGGTGTTTGGAAGGGCCGAATGTAAGACGGGCCTGCGTTCCCAATTTGTGACCCTTTGAAAATAAAGTTTTGTCGGTCTGTCTGTCTGTGCACGTGTGTCTCGTTGTTGTGTATGTGTTTATGTGCGTCTGCATGTCTGTGAGTGCGTACTTGCTCACATGTGTGTGTGTGTGTATTGTGTGACAGTAGTAGACCCCCCCCCCTCCCCACCCCACCCGCGTGGCTTCTGCTGCCCCATTCTAGAGGCAAAAAAGAATAGACCCCCTGCTCTCCAAACAAGCATGTCGTAAACGTCGACTAATTAGGAGTGCTTCCTATGAATTTGGAATACCCCGAGAGCCGATGCACAAAAAGCCTGCATACAAAAAAGGTCAGATTTGTAAAACGGACGTGCACGCAAAACTCAAGTCCTGGAACACGACTCAAACGTCCACACGTGGACGAACAGAAGAGCAAGAACTTCCTACCGGAGTTTACAGCCGAAGAAGGCGAAGAAAAAGTGGACTGCCTTCAGCTCGCAACCATTTATTTCGTGGACTGGATCCCACAGACAGCGTGGCTAACGAGAGAATCACAATCACGCGTGCTAGCTTGTCGAGCTGGTGCCGAGAACCAATGAGTACAAATATGATAACAAGGCTGAACAAAAGAAAGACACATATGTATGAAAAGGTTGCTTTATTCTTGTTAATCATCATCATCATCATCATCATCATCATCATCATCATCATCATCATCATCATCATCATCATCATCATCATCATCATCATCAACAACAACATCATCATCATCATTATCATCATCATTATTATCATTATTGACCACAGGTTATTCCCTTCGTGTGGGTCCCATAGCTTCCTTGTGGTAGGAAATGACCCACTGTTTGCTAACAAGCATTTGTCAAAGTCGATTGACTTAGTCTGCTGGAATCCCTGCAGTGTGGATTTCTCATTGTATGCAGGATTGGTTACAAAAATAATCACCACGCATGGTCACACACTGATTTCCAAACAACCCACATGCGTATGTCAGTTACTGTGTATTCTTTTTTAAAAGTACACATATTGATTTATCAAACACAAATCAAAGAAAATAGCCTCTTCAAGAAAACAGCCGCGCCTGTCTAATTGTAAATTAAAAAATCATATGGACATGAGAAACCTAAGGTCACAAATAAACATTTTTGTTGATCCGCACAGGTTTTGGAGATATTTTTCAAAGTGGGAGAGCATGACTTTTGAAACGCACTTTAGCACAAATGACACCTTACAATGTAAATAAATATTATTGAAATCAGCTTTTCTTCTTCATCGCCTCATTTCGGTTCCTGAGTTGACAGTCTTCAGTTTTCTGTTTTGCCATTGTCGATTTTGTATTTTACTAATACTTATATGAAATGCCTTAGAAGAGCTGCAGGAGTTTCAAGGAAAGACAGAATACGAAATCATGAAATCAGACGAATGTTAGGAATAAAGCCAGTCTTACAGGTCATCAAAGAACAACAAATGAAGTGGTTTGGACACGTAACAAGAATGCCCTGGTACTATCCACCACAGTGAGCCACACTAAAACGTTATAAAGGGTATAGAGCGAGTGGAAGACCTCGGAAAATATGGAGTGATGGCATTAAGAACAGCCTTACAGAAATGAACATCAGTCTTAATAGTGCTCTTGACAGAGCTCATCAGCGAACATTACATCTCCCCCCGAGACTTCGATGAGGTAAAAGGTGGAAGAGAAGAAGAAGAAGAACTAATACTCATAATATAATGCACAAATTTATAATTTACCACCATTTTAATAATACTAAAAGCAACAGTTGTCGTGACTAACAGGCAATAGTGTGAGAGTCGCACCGAGGAAGAGATTAGAGCCTCACCACGTATAGTCCCTTAAGTAGCAGCCAATATTCATTATAGAGAGAGCACACGTTCGCTTGTGTTTCAATAATAATAATAATAAAACAATAAATTTAATAATGTATTTAAAAATACATTACATGTAATCAAATGTTTAAAAAGTAAAACAGCTGTGTGCATGGCAGGGCGGGATTCATGCAAGAGGTAGCGGACTGGCATAAATCTGCAAAGAAAATAAAAATCCTAGAGGAAGTAGACCAGGTCATGATGCATAAAAGGCCAATTTCTGAACAGTATGGAAGTGTCAAGTCTACCTCAACTACAATACCTAAAGATCGTGAAACATTCCTAACGCTGTTGCATCGGGTTCTGGATGCAACTTCGTATTGAGTACATCCATGCTTACAGCCTTTCGTTAAGTGGACCTATGAGGTTTTAAGGTTTGAACAACCGATCACCATCATGGCATACAGGTAGTAACCCATAAGTGCTCCTTTCTTCTTCTAACTCAAGTCTAAGTCCGAAGAAGCTCAGCACAGTGCACAGGCTCTGTAGCACCGGCGAGGATCCTGAAATACTTTGGGTAGATTTTTAACTGCAAATTTTGCCAGGGCAGCGCCGTTAGGCTACTCTTTTCGCTTTCCAACTGCCAAGGGATTTCGTACGTGCGCAACAATGGACACGGGCGTCCGATCTCACTACCCAGAGACCTGGGTAATTACTAGAAGTCTAAGTCCACGTGAAAAACTCCAGCCCTTACCAGGGATTGAACCCGGAACCTCACCACTCGAGGCGGACACCATGCCTCGAGACAACGCAGCCCCAAGTGGACCTATAATTCTGTTAAAAGCAAACGAGATTTTAAACATTTTAGACACTCAAGATTCTACTTGCTCCGTTTGTTTGCTGTACCAGTTCCGAGAGACACTAAGTTTCATCATTAGTGATTTGTGACGGGGGGAAAAGTTGACGACAAAGCCGCAAACAACTAGTTGTGTAAGTCTGACCAAGTGAGAGAGAAGTATCCCTCGTATGATGTGTAAAGGAACGAAACTGGTTTTCGGGCTATAGTGTTAGTTTCGCATTGTGGAAGAGATTGAAATCTCACTAAATAATATCCCCAAAGACAACAGTGGTATACAGTAACCAACATTCAATGTGAAGACAGCATATTTGATCAGTTGCAAACTGAAATCTGAGTTTCTAGTTAGCATGAATTTCGGTTAAAATTAACTCATTTTCGATACCTTGAAGTTTGTGTAAACGAGGGTTTGAACGAACTAATGAAAGCATACATATAGATATCTAAGTAAAAAATACTATTGACATTAATGCTTTACATAAATGATAAAACATATCATAATTAAGTATTTGAATAAAGCTAAACCGCTGTATTGTATATGCACAAAATAAGATCTTCCCTAAAAATAAGCTATAGAAAGGGGGAGAGGAAGGGGGGGGGGGGGGGGGGGCGGGTGAGGGGGAGGGGTCTTGTGAATAGAATATTTATATCTTCTTTTTCATCTTCGTTTTGGTTGTTCACCCACTTCTGGATGTTAGTCTTATTCTACAAACTGAGTTTTGCGTGCACATCGGTTTTACAGCTCTGACTTTTTTTTTTTCTGTGTAGTTTTCTTCAATTCCATTTAGGAAAAACAGAAAAAAAAATCGAATGCGTTCAACATTCTGCGAGCATTATAGGTTATGATTATGGTCTGGTTTCTTTGTCCAATTATATCGGCTAAGAAATGTTAATTGCACCAAAACTAGTGGCTTGGACCGGTCCACTAGTACCTAGTGAGGGTTGTTGGGGAGGGGAATGGTATGCGTTATACACACCCACCTACACACACATATATATATATATATGCATAACATGTACGTCTGCACGCCTACGTGGGAATGCACGTTTACGTGTTTTCATACACACGCATAAATATATATACACACACGCGTGCACGCCTGTGTAGGAATGTGTGTAATAGCGTTTGCATACACACACACATGTGTATGTATATACACACATAGACTCAAGAGAGCCGCTGTGGTGTAGCGGCCAGACGTTCGCATGTGGATCGGAAGGCCACAGGTTCAGATCCCAACGGTGCCAGACTTTTCGTTTTCACGACCCTGGCCCCCAGATCGACCCAGCCTTAAATAGGTAACTAGTGTTGTGTATGATATATGCAATAGTTTTGCCCATTTCGTATCCTTTGTGCCTTGGTTACTTACTAGTTTGGATCTTTGGTTTGTAAATGTGATACTTTCTTCACATCCACTACAATAAGGGGATAGTTAAGCAGTTTAGCCGACCGCTGGTTCCTCGTCTCTTAGGCGGACACCACGACTTCGAAGGAAGAATCCCTAATTAGTCGACTGTAAGGAAATCTTTGTTTGGGATAATGGGTCCATTCCTGTTCTCCCCCACAATGAAGAACTGGAACCCACCGGGCGAAAATATGAATGTAAGACCGGGTCTTTCTTATGTGTGATGGGGTGGGGTTGGGGTGGTAACACTACAGAATGTAAATAATCTTTCCCATGCCAGTAGAAGAAATGGTATATGATGCTAGAAACATTTTTTTTTTAAATAGATCATCTGGCACTCAGTGTACGTAGTGGCCAACATCGCCCCGGCCGCCTATACATCGCAAGATATTTCCGGGTACCTATTTAAGACTTCGTCGACCTGAGAGCCTAGGTCTTTCATTCGCATCCACGGATAATGTCTTAGATGATACTATACACACTGAGAGAGAAGCGGTCTGGTCGAGTGGTTAGAACACTGGGCTCTCAGGCGGGAGTCCCTACTTGGAATCCTTGAAAAAGTTGGGGATTTTTTTTTAAATCGATGGCAAAATCGAAAACCTAATCTGTACAGTCCATGGCGCCAGCGGCTCCTCAGGCACAAAGCCCCCTCCCCCCACCCCCACCCCCGCCTATACCACAAAAATATGGTAAATGCAGGAAGTAAAGGCAGTTTTTGGCAGTACCTGCTGAGAGGTGAGATGAACACGCCAGTTTAGGTAGTGTTGATGTTGAGAAACAAACAAGGACACACAACAAACACACATCTGTCGATGAAACTAGTGTCACGCCTGAGTTATGACAGCCGTCGTGTTTTTAAATCTGGCCACATTTTGTGTGGGATACACTTTGCCCTGGTACAAGTGTTGTATCACTTATTAACAACAATTCCCCTTCTTTGATCTACCGGAAGCGCTTTTTGGTAACGATTACCACATCGACCAGGGGCTAATCCTCTAACGCCAGCTCTGGTCGAATCACAATAATAAACCATCATAAAAAATTCATTAAGTTGGTGATGTATTGGTTCTGGGACGCAACGGCTGCTTCGGCGTCTTTGAGGCCAAACTCCCGACTCACGGACAAGATCATCCATGGAACTGACTGACCCAGATGGCTGACGGCTTTTGTGGAGCTTGGAAATAGTTAACGCACGACTGAGATTAGCTAGAGTGTTGACTTCCGTTGTGTGTTTAGAACGCGTGCGCCTGAGTGTGTGTTGAGTAATGGCTCACTTGTCGTGGTGTGTGGACACAACATGACACCACGACAAAAAACTCAATTAACACATTACAAAATATGAATGGGAAGCTCAAAGAAGGGGAAAGGAAACACTCACTCAGATAAAACTAAAAATTTGAGACACATGCTCAGTTGCATCTGTGTACATGTCTCCTTTCCCGTCACTAAGCACGGTATTCTAGTGATATTATCTGTTGAATTAGTAGTTTCTCTAAAATCATACATTACTTAGGTTCTCACAATCTTATCTCCCAAGACAGACAATATTTATGTTCTCATATATTCATACTTCAAACGTATATTACCAGTGTTCTCATATACTTACCAAACAAGACTGACAATTCTTCTTTTTTCATAGTTGTATCTGCAAACTATATGTTTCGTCTGTTCACATGTTCTTATTGTTTCTCAGAAATATACTGCTTTTGTTCTCATATTCTTACTATCTCTCAAACCACATATTATTTATGTTCTCATATTTCGAATCTCTCAAGTCATATAATATTTCATGTTCTTATATTGTTCTTAACTAACAAACCACATATTACTTCTGCTGTCATATTCTTATGCCTCAAACCATACATTACTTCTGTTCTCATATATTATTTTCTCTCAAAGCATATATTACTTCTGCTATCATATTCTCATCTCTGAAAACATATATTACTTCTGCCCTCAAATTCAGTCTCTCAGAACCTTATCTTACTTTCTGCTCTCCTATTCTTAACTCTCAAAACATATATTACTTCTATTCTCATATTCGTGTCTCTCAAAACATATATTACTTCTGTTCTCATATTCGGATCTCTCAAAACATGTTTTAATTCTGCTCTCCCATTCGTAACTCTTAAAACATATATTACTTATGTTCTCATATTCTTATCTCTCAAACCATTTATTACTTATGTTTTCAAATATTCTTTTCTCTCAAAACATATATTACTTCTGCTCTCATATTTGTATCTCTCAAAACATAAAATACTTCTATTCTTCATGTTATCTTCCTAGGTATATTGCCGTCTGCTACTTGCTCCCTTGACTTATTTCCCACCCCTCCCTTTCCCAGAACTGTTATTGCAAGACTGTTCCGCCTTCTAATATAGGGAAAATATTTCTCGTCTCATTAGTAACCCCCTTCTCTAAATCTTTAAATCTCCAGCCTCTTTAGACCCTCAGTATCTGACTGTTTTTGCTTCTATGTAATGCGTACACTGACCGTACATTGCATCATTTATTACCAGGTATACTTCTTTCTGTGCGGTGTCCATGGCTTAGGCCTTGCGAGCCCGACTCGTAATTCCAACCAACCGCGATCTTTACCCACTGCTGGCTGCGTGGATTGTTATCATGGTATGGGGCGTCACAGGTCGACCTAACCTAAAATAGGTACCAGGATGGCTGGCCTGGGGAAGTAAAGACGGCCGGCGTAATGCTGACCACATTACACACTTAGTGCCGACGGTATGAAAAAATATAGAAGCTCTTCCCATATGCTCAATACGCCTAAAGTGAAAAGGGATCTTTACTTCTTTTACTTTATACTTCTTTTCATCTCGCGTTACTGCATGTAATCGGAAAAACTGAATAAATTCCACTAAATAAAATACAAATAGTCGCTCTCTTTCTCTCTCTCTCTCTCTCTCTCTCTCTCTCTCTCTCTCTCTCTCTCTCTCTCTCTCTCTCTCTCTCTCTCTCTCTCTCTCTCTCTCTCTCTCTCTCTCTCTCTCTCTCTCTCTATCCGGGCATTGTTTATTTTAACAGACTTGTTTCCATGAGCTGCGATATATTCTGTTGTGTATTCACATTTCCAGAGACTTAAGACGATGTTCTAATTGTTTGTTCCTTGCCAAGTCTCAGCTTCTGGGCTGAGCATGCATAAACTACATTGAACACTTCTTATGTTTAATGTGTTCTTTGTTCCCATAAATGTCAGTAATTGCCGCGTGCTGCTAGACAATTTTTTTTTGGCCATTCCTATTATTTTTCTTATGTCTATTTCACTTTTTTCACCGTCTGTTATTGAAAAAATACATTACTTCCTTTCTAGTTTTCTTAACTTTCACAAAGTATATTACTTTTACTCTCATATTATTGATTATCAAACCATATCTTATATTCTTATCTCTCAAACCATATATTACTTCTGTTCTTACATTCTTATCTCCCAAAACCATATCTGCTCTCATTTCTTATATCTCAATATTCTTATGTCTCAAAACCATTGTAACTTCTGTTCTCATATTCTTATGTCTCAAACCATTTGTAACTTCTGTTCTCATATTCTTATGTCTCAAACAATTTGTAACTTCTGTTCTCATATTCTTATGTCTCAAACAATTTGTAACTTCTGTTCTCATATTCTTATGTCTCAAACAATTTGTAACTTCTGTTCTCATATTCTTATCTCTCAAACCATTTCTTACTTCTGTTCTCATATTCTTATGTCTCAAACAATTTGTAACTTCTGTTCTCATATTCTTATGTCTCAAACAATTTGTAACTTCTGTTCTCATATTCTTATCTCTCAAACCATTTCTTACTTCTGCTCTCATATTCTTATCTCTCAAACCATTTCTTACTTCTGTTCTCATATTCTTATCTTTCAAACCATTTCTAACTTCTGTTCTCATATTCTTATGTCTCAAACAATTTCTAACCTGTTCTCATATTCTTATCTCTCAAACGATATATTACTTCCAGTTCTCATATTCTTTTGTCTCAAACAATTTCTAACCTGTTCTCATATTCTTATCTCTCTAACGATATATTACTTCCAGTTCTCATATTCTTTTGTCTCAAACAATTTCTAACTTCTGTTCTCATATTCTTATCTCTCAAACCATTTCTAACTTCTGTTCTCATATTCTTATCTCTCAAACGATATATTACTTCAGTTCTCATATTTTTCTTATCTCTCAAGCAGGACATCACATCTCTACGTGAACGCCTTTCTAGCGGAAAAAACACTGACCGACCTTAGCACTGATTCAAACAAACCTTGCATCCCTGACCACCGGGTACTTCACTGACTCTGCCAAACTGCCAGTCAACCAGAATTCAACTTTGACCCCATTTTGCTTGCTGGCCAGTATTGTTGGAATGTTAGCAAATCTGCTCGCATTTCCCATGGAAAATCGTAAACAAAGTCCTGGTTGAATGACTCTTTGTTTACGCGAAGTGCTCAACGCCGATTTCTGTAAATGAGCGTCTCTAATTTTTGCAAAAAAGCCGATTAAACGTGTCCCTCGAGCAGAGGGCGAGCGAGAACTCTCATCGACATAATCTCATTTGTTGGGTTTGATTAAACCTTTCACAGCGTTGAACGTGGATTCCCCTAACCTGACAGACAATTTGCGAAAGATTGTATGATAACACATTATTTAGTAATTTGTAATGCCTCTTTCCGTTTGCAAACTTGAGAACGAGGGTCCACGTTTGTAGAATTGAATTAAAACGTTACGGAGCGTAAAAAGTCGTTTCCTACAAATGCAGTTGATATTAATTTTTTTTGGGAGAACTGTAATAATCTTTACAGGAAGTAGCAGAACCGACCTCCAGGATTTTCCCGCAATTTGTGAATTCACTTGGCAATTTTACCTTCAGTAGTTCACTAGGCAACCTGACCGTCAGTAGTTCACTAGGCAATTTGACCTTCAGTAGTTCACTGGGAAATTTTACCTTCAGTTGTTCACTAGGCAATTTTACCTTCGGTAGTTCACTTGGCAATTTTACCTTCAGTAGTTCACTAGGTAATTTTACCTGCAGTAATTTGTCACTGCCCTTAAACGATCAGCTGTCAATACCTTTGTTAAAACCAGTTTAACGACATGTTTAAAAAAATGTGTAGTGTGAGAAATGCATAAAATCTACGTCTGCATAATGAAATAAATTGCTTCACTGAATGTCATAGTAGGACCGAGAACGAAAAATGCTGATCGAGGGGGCTGCGTGGTCTCGAGGTATGGTGTCCGCCTCGAGTGCTAGAGGTTCCGGGTTCAATCCCGGACTGGGGATTCTTTTTTTAAGAATTTGCCATTACTTCTGGTAATTCTCCCTGGTCTTTGGGTAGTGAAATCGGACGCCATGTTGTATTGCTGCGCACGTAAAAATCCCTTTGCGTTGGAAATAAAAAAAAGTAGCCTTACGGTGCTACCCGGGAAAAAAATTTTGAGTTAAAATACCTAAAGTATTTCAGCATCCTCACCGGTGCTACAGAGCCTGTGCACTGTGCTGAGCTTCTTCGGACTCAAACTTGAGTTAGAAGAAGAACGGAACACTTATGGGTGTGCCATAATATTGATCCTTTGTTCAAACCTAAACCTCGAAAATTTTCTCCCTCCCCCTTCCTTCTCCATCTTGTCTGTGTTTGTTCCAATGCTTCATTTTGGTGGGAAATGAATCGACCGACAGCTTTCTAACAAGCATTAGCTGTTGTGTCGAAAGGAACACATATCACAACCTAGCTGTGAACCACAACACAACGTGTCAATCAGTTGTTTAGAGTTATTTAGTTGCGTATCCTTTGTAGGACCTTGCAGAACCAACCCCAACAGCCCCTGGCTGGTTTTTCTAAGCAAATTACGTCCAGTAGTTTGCCATTACCTCTGGACGGTCGGCTTTCTTGGTACCACTGTCGAAACCAACGCAAGGCACGCAGCTGGGTTCGAACCCGGCATCCCGGCATTACGAAGCGTTCGCATCGACTTAGCCACAGAGCCGACTTAGTTGTTTAGAGACTGAAATAATAATAATAATAATATAATAATAATAATAATAATAATAATAATAATAATAATAATAATAATAATAACAATGAAAGTCCTATATAAAGTCCTAACATTGCGACACCAAACCCTTAGGCTAATGGCCTTCTGTTTAAACCGCCCTAAAATGTTGTAAATACAAACTGTATTGGCAGTTTTTAATAATATTAATAATTTTTTTAAAGCTAAAAGTAATCTGGTAATCTTAGTTTCAGCTTTATAGCAAAAGGATCACCCCATCTTTGCTCCGCTCCTGTGCCTACAAAAAACAGAGAAGGTTTATTACAGTCCCTTGTGGAAAGATTGACAGACTGCTGTCTCGGCATAGGCACTAGCAAACACACGCATTAAAAGCATACGGTAGGCATCCGAAGTGCTAACACAAACAGTCCGACATTGGAAATGCAGTTCATCATGGACGGTAGCACTAGTGACTAGCAGAAGTCACAAACAGATCAGCAGTTATAACAAAAAAAGCTAAAAGTAATGTACATGTCCCTTTTCTTTAGGCGTATTGGGTATATAGGGCTTGACCTATATTTGATAGACCTATCGGCACTTGGTGTCTGATGTGGTCAACATCACACCGAATTATAATTATAATAGTAATCTATTTATTTGATTGTGTCTAAAATGAGTGTCAGTCATAGAAATAACAGTGAAACATTATGTAGAGAGAGAATACGAAGTGACACGTAAGAAAAGGAACCGACTACTGAGCCAGATATCTACCTTGTTTACCTTCAGGTCCAATCCTCAGACAGGCCAGCTTTCTCCACCATTAAAAGAAATGACTTATTGCGACTCAGTCTAAAAAGAGGTCAGGAAATATGTGGAAGTAAAAGTGGTAGGCAGTGTCGGATTTGGATGTAAGCTAAATAATTTAGAGCTTAGGGCATCACATTCTGCAGGGGCGTTAAAACCTTTTGCTGACATAATCAATGATTTTACATTATGGAAATTTAAAAAAAAAACGTGTCTTAAAAAGAAAAATTTTGGAAACACTGGCGAATTCGATGCTAGCCTATTGTCAGACTTATCTTCTCTTGAAATATGATGTTTTTGTAGTGCTATACAGATCTACCACCAGTCTAGGCTTGATGGGACCCGAAGCTGTTTAACTCCTTGACGCCCCCACCCTTTTCAGTTGCACCAAATGATCTCTGAAAACTTAAACATGGATACGCCCTTTAAATGTAAAGGACCCTTTTTCTCGCCTTTAGGCGTATTGGGCATATAGGGCTAAACCTATATTTTTTAGAACAATCGACACTTGATGGGTGATGTAGTCAGCCTCACGCAGGCCGCCATCACTTCCCAGCACTTTGTCTGGTTCCCACTCAAGGCTGGGTCGACCTGGGAGCCAAGGTCATTTATGAAAAAAGAAAAAAGTCCGGATCTGAGAGGAGAGGAACCCACGACCTTCCGATCCGCAGTTAAGCGTCTAGCCGCTCCACCACAACCCCTTTAAATATATGGTATTGGAAATATACTGTGGTTACTTTTATTAAAACAAATGCAAAATGTGTTTGCAGAATCAATGGAGTTACGTTACGTAATACTCTAAAACGCTATCAGTTTGTGAATCACTGATACACACCATCTACCCCAAGCAGGGTTAAATTATTCCAGTTAATCTAAAAAAACAAACAAATTTATGTATATATATATTTATGTATATAATATAAGTGCATAAAAGATCCAACTTGGCTCATGTCACACCGATCCAGAAAAATTTGTTTGAGTTTTTAAAATAAAATTACATTTGTAGGGCGCGGAGTGGGTGTTTAGACCCCTGCAGGTTGTAAGGCCCTAAGGTGGTGCTAACGTTTCTTTTGCCTAAAGCCAGCACTGGTGCCAACAGGGTAAACGTGTCTTTACTTACAGGCAAGGAAGTGCACGAGACTAGCCACTCCTTTGATGTTTTCTTTTCCAAGTGTCCTATGAAAAGAGAAGATATTACAACAGTTTCCTCAGTGCTGAATCCACGAAGGCTCACGTGGCTGGGTCACACCAGGATAATTAGTTAGTTAGTTAGTTATTCCTCTTGTGCCAAAGATGGCGCATAGGGCAGAGGTCATAGCTTTCCACGTCTGTCGGTTCTTTGCCACTTGATGTAGGTCTTGAGTGCGACTGAGACCTATGGTTGAGCTCTCCCTTGTGATGGTTCTACGGAGAGTTTCTTTTGGTCTTCCCTGTTTTCTTTTACCCTCTGGTGACCATATGAAGGCTTGGTGGGGAAGTCTCTGTATGTCCATTCTGAGTACGTGGCCGATGTAATTCCAGCGACGCATTCTAATAAAATCAGACACATATTTTTGTTTTGTTTCCTGTCTTATAGATGTATTGGACCTAAAGTCCGACCAGTGAACATTCAATAGCTTTCGGAGGCATCTATTCTCGAAAGCGACTAGTTTCTTATCGATTGATACTGATGATTTCCAACCAGGATAATGGAGGGTGGAAAAGTCCCTAACGGCATCCTCTATTGTGAATTAAAGAAAGACGGGTAGAGGATGTCGAGACCGACCTCTACTAGGATTTACAGATGTGTACAAACAGGACATGAATGATACAGGTATTGAGGTGGACTCGTGGGAATAAAATGCAATGGAATGTGTTGTGTTGAGGGGGCACATCAGAAAGGGAATGCGAAAAAAAAAAAAAGAAAAAAAAAAAAAAAAAAAAAAGAAACACAAGATTACAGAAAGGATGAGAGCTGAGCGTCTGAAAAGAAACGGACTAAACATAAATATTGACAACAGCAGTCCTGAAATCCCACTATATAACTGTGGAAGACTTTTCTTAACGCGGGCAAGTCTTGCTAGACACACTCGCCATTGCCATGGGCTGTGAGTCCCATGCCTTCTTATAACGCAATATAACACTATCGTCTGCAAGACGAAAGGGTGCCAATGATGATGATGAGAATGATGTGCAATTTACCAGTGATTACATTTGTTAAAGCTTCTGCAAAGTAACAAGTCATTAATCAAGAAAAAATGCTCTCGGTGGCCAAGTGGTCAAGCCGTTTGCCCAGAGCTCTAGAGGTCGCGGGTTAGTTTCGCGGCTACATAGTTCAGTTCACAAGTCCAGTTTTTACAACGATCCACGGGGATCATCACCGGAGCTATGGAGTTTGTGATTGTTGTGTGTGACTCTCTCGACAGGCAGCTAGCAGTTCTATGGAGAGAGACTGAACCATGTGAGACAAAACCCAGTGCAATGAAGCTAATCATCTCAAATGTAATTTCAACAGCTGAGGAGAAACAGATATAAGTGAAATGTTAAGAAAAACGAAGAGAAAAAATATATAGGGAGAGGAGATGAAGGGAAAAACAGAAGAAGAAGATAAAGGAATTTCATTTAGTATTTGTTTTCATTTGTGTAAAAAAATCAAACCGAAAGAAGTGATCTTAAATCAGGAGTGTCCAACTAAAGCCTGCGGGTCAAAACTGGCCCACCGAGCACTTTTTAACTGGCTCGCGAGGCTGGCGTAAAATTGCTACATTATCTGGCACTTGGGCTCACATAATATCAGAACATGGAAAGATACTTTTGAATGGAGAAATTTAAAAAAAATAAAAAAAATAAAATTAATTAACAAAAAAAAAAAAAAAAAAAAAAAAAAAGGACAGAATTAGTCATAATAAAAAACTGATACCGCCAAACTATTTCATCTTGGATTATCCCATAAAATTATCCCTTTACAAGAAAATGGATGTTAAAGTTTATCAAGGATTGGTGTTCAATGTGGCCCAGGCTGGTGAATCTATTGACCAGCGGACCAAACAGGGTTGTTCTCTCCTGTTATAGATTATGTATGGCGTTGATATGACCATCACGCTTAATGCACAACACCAAACAAACGGTTATGTAAACACACAAAAACCTTTATCAGTTGCCAAGTCACACCAGGATTATACTACAAACACAGGCACAAGTACAAAAGCCACACACACACAAACACACACACATATATATATATATATAAAGTATACCCTTTTCCACGCCTTTCATGTGTATTGGGTATATAGGGCTAGACACTTATATTTTATAGACCAACGGCACAAGAATGGTGACGTGGTCATCACGCCGGCTGCCTTTACTTCCCATCAGTGCAACAGGTACCCACTCAAGGTTGGGTGGATCTGGGAAAAAAGGTAATTTAAAAAAAAAAAAAAAATTCGGCTTCGCCAGGGAACGAAACCACAACCTTCTGACTCCTATGCTAGTGTTTAGCCGCTACACCACAGCGACTCCCATACACACACACATATATATATATATATATATATATATATATATATATATATATAAACATATGATACCTACATACACATACACGTGCACACACACACACACGTGTACGCATATATATATATATATATATATATATATATATATATATATATATATATATATATATATATATATATATATATATATATATATATATATATATATATATATATATATATATATATATATATATAAGGTGCCGGTACTCACAATGTCTAAAAAGATGGTGATGGTACTCATCGCAAAGTGCCTGTTACAGTAGCGCTGTAAAAAATGTTGATGTTGTGTGCTGACAGAAATAGTTATATGTGTCTGTTTATATTTATAGGTGTGTGTGTGTGAACAAGAGCATATGTATCTCTTACCTGTTTGAAAACGCACATAGGTGTGTATATGTTTCCAATAAGAACTTGTTTTTCATATGTATTCTTTATGGAAAACTTAACTTAAAAACTAAATCACCTTCTTTCTGTTTTCTGAGCTGAAGAATTTTGATAACTTGGCTACTTAGCACGAATGAAAAAGAAAAAAAAACACACAAAGAGAACAAAAGCCTTGCGCTTAAAGGAAGGTGAGGTGGGAGAATCAACAACGCTTTGTTTTCTTCAGCTAATTATTTCATCTGACAGCAGTTGAGCACTTTATCTGGCAGTTAACCCTATCAATTAAAACGCTAGCCAATTACGAACAAGCGATGAAATTAATAGCTCGCAGCTTTCAATTACTGTCATCAGAAACATGACAGGGGTTCGGTAGGAGGGCCTTGCCGGTTAGACTCGCCTCTTGCACTGGCTGTATCGTCAAACAATTCTTCGAGGGCGGGGCTTGATCAGAAAGATCCCGGCGCGAAACGATTAATGCTCCGCGACTGAAACCAACAGACAAGTAGAGTTGGCACAGCAATTCCTGTTTTCCTTTGCTCTCGCTTGAACGGAATTGAACGGCCGGGAGCACGCAAGGACAGTCTCGGGTCAGCTGATGAAGAAAGCGTCAGTTCATGTTTAAAGGACAAATCGAGGACACAAACCATGTTCATTGATTCCGATCCAGACGACGGACAGAGATTTCATTTGCAAAAGGACAAAAATAAGCTGCACCGGCTGTGTGAAAGCAAACTGAAGTATCAGTTGAAACAACACAGTAAGCGACCAGATATACTTTCATACGTGAGTGATAAAACCACCAGAGCTTCTTCCGACTGTGACTCGGTAAGTAATAATAACAAAAGAAATATTAATAACAATGATAACGGCAAAAACGGTACAAGATATGCTTCATTAACAGGACAGTCGTCGGCTTTATTGTCAAAGTCATCGACATCCCCCCTCCGCGAGATGATGCCCACGCCAGGGCTTACTGAAACACTTCGTCAAACTTCTACCGCAAAACAGGAGCACGCTCAGAGCTTCCATGGACATTCTACTCTGAGAGACACTGCCATGCTGACAGCTCTGGACAGTACCAACAACATGAGAAATAATTCAGAATTCAGAGTAGCCAGTCTGTATACAAAAGACGGCAACTCGCTGTTGGCATGTGCGGAGACAAACGCTTTAGCCTTTTATCATAAAACACTAGGGCTGGCTGCTCGACCAGGCCCGCAGATACCCGAAAATTTTTTGCCAACTATAAAACCAAGCGCCCAGCCGTTTGTTTCTTCAAGATCTTCCTCGGTCTCTGAACCTCGAAGTCCACTTCACGGGCAAGGCAGTCCCGGAATGGACGTCTTCTACAGCCCAACACCTCGTTCAGGAGATCGAGTAGAGGAAAAACCAGATGTCTCCACCAACTGCTATTCCCCCTACGTTCTTCGACCATCGTCTCCAGCATCACCGCTTCCATCAGCCATAGCCGCGCGTGTAGAACCTCAGCAAACCTCACAACAAACAACAGATTCTATTTCCCAGAATTGTTGCCCTACAGATAAACTATCTAGGTCGCCAAGAGACAGTGACACGTGCGACAGTGACAAAAGCAGCAGTAGTCGTAAGTCTCCCAAACATCCAGAACCACCTCAAGACGATACATCGTCTCCACAGACTAACATCAACAAAGTGTCTGATCCAATCAGATCGCCAACAAACATTTCCTCGTCACCAGATCTTAGCCGGCAAGAAAAATCGCCAGGTTCCTCTTGCACGTCGTTATCACCGGTATCTTCAACTTCCTCGCCGACAGCGGCTGCCTCAGACAGCCGAACACCCCAGAAAACAACAGCATTCAGTGTGGCGGATATTCTAGATCCTTCCAAATTTACCGGGGGTGGCAAAACACAAGTGTGGAATCCATGGCGGCCACCATCGACTGTTGGTGGGCATCGCGGATTACCATCAGCTCCTTACAGTGTCAAATCTCCAGGGATGACCAGTGATAGCCAAGGTGAGATCTTCCCTTAACTTCGTCGTGTTTGTGTAAGCTGAACCAGTCAATCGTATTCATTCACGAGCCATTTATTTTCTATGTTCTTGAAGTGTTCAACGTTTGATTGTCTTCTTGTCTCTTTGCCAGCGCATGCTGCATTTACCTAAGTTTCTTCCCAAGTTTCTAACAACCACATTGTTTACTTTCGTCATATCTAGCAGATTGAACAACTCTTTTTCAAATATCGTGTCATTAAATTAAAGCAGTTTAACTTTCGAAATGTGAAAAACTAAATCTGTAGTGGACATTGCACCACCTTACCTTGGTTGTAAGAAAGTAAAGTCCATTTTCTACACTATAAGCTTAAAGTGTATATGATGCTAAACAAATATTTGTGTGAACTAATCGTTACTCAGTGGTTGATGTAAAGATCTCTTTCCCACGCTTTCGACAACATTCTGCATATAAGGCTAGACTACAGTTTATAGACATCAGCAGTCGTTGGGCGATGCGGTCAGCATCACATAGCTCCTCTTTACTTCCCATGACCCTACAAGGTACCCATCCAAGGCTGGGTCGACCTGGGAGTCAAGGTTCCAGTATGCTCAGGATCTGAACCCACCACGACCTTCCCATCTGCAGGCGAGCGATTAGCCGCTACACCATGGCTGCTGCCAGTGGGTAGTGGTGTGGATGGCGATAACACAGCACCACATACAAGCACACATCTATCTACATCACAGTACAGTCGATGTGAGTGGACAAATCTGCAGAATATTGCAATAAACTTTTTTAAATAATTCCTAATGTTGAAACGCTCGCACGACACCCAAGAATTATAAACACATTGGTCAGTCTATAATAGTGACTTCTTCAACTGCTCT
>CAJHNH020001046.1:648381-723844 GCA_905116865.2 Candidula unifasciata
CATACATACATACATACATACATACATACATACATACATACATACATACATACATACATACATACATACATACATACATACATACATACATACATACATACATACATACACATACATACATACATACATACATACATACATACATACATACATACATACATACATACATACATACATACATACATACATACATACATACATACATACATACATACATACATACATACATACATACATACATACATACATACATACATAACATACATACATACATACATACATACATACATACATACATACATACATACATACATACATACATACATACATACATACATACATACATACATACATACATACATACATACATACATACATACATACATACATACATACATACATACATACATCATCATCATCATCATTAGGTGCCTTGCCGACAGGCGTACGCGATCATGCCTCTCCATAATCCACGATCTCCTGCAGCATGTATCAGTTCGTGTGCCGACACACCTCCATGCCATGCAACAAGACTGTCAAGCATCTTCACTCGTTGTCTTCCTCTATGCCTCCTTCCACAGATCTTTCCAGTGGTCACAACGTGTTCTATTTCCCCTCTCCTCATAACATGGCCGAAAAATGATGACTGTCTCCTTCTGATGTCTGTGATAAGTTGTCTTCGGGCTCCCGCCTCTTCCAAACATCTTGGTTGCTCTTTTTGGCTGTCCAAGGTATTCTAAGCATTCTTATGCAACACCACATCTCTGAGGCCTCAAGAAATTGTTTCGCCTGCCTACCGATTGTCCAGGACTCACAGCTATATATTAAAACTGGATGTATGTAGCGAGCAAGAATTCTTTTTCTAACTTTCAATGACAAGGATATATTACACAAGGTTTTCTTCATTTTATAAAATGCAGTTTTTGCCTGCCCTATTCTGTTTCTTATCTTAGTTATGCATCTTCCATCTGATGTTATCCATATGCCCAGATACTTAAATTTCTGTACTTGTGCTAAAATAACACCATCGACTTTTATTACACATTTAGGAATAATTCGTTTCTTTGATACCACCATTACTTCTGTCTTCTCATTATTCAAACTGAGGCCCATTCTTCCACTTTCTAACACCAAAAAGTCTATCATTTTCTCAGAATATTACATACATACGTAAAAAAAATTTGTAATGGAAAAAAATGTATATACATATTGTTTATAACCCAATTAAAATAAATTAAACGAACTGTACGGATTAATTGTATGTAACAATTAATAACAGAAGATGTTTATGGTGATAACAATTCACCAGCAAACAGGAGAACCACAAAAAAAGCTAAAGGACTGACGTGTGTGTTTTGTTTTCCCATGAAAACGTGTCACTGCAACGCGCCCTCTCATGTTTAATCACTTTTAGTATAAAGCTAATACTACCCACGTTTTGCATCTCCTAATATTTCTCATGTCTAACGTAAACCAAAAGTGACACATTCGAGAAGAAAACCCATTCACTGTACGTTTCAAAGCACAAGCGGGTTTATGAAAATCATTTTAAAAAAAAAAACAATCAAAAAATTTTTTTTTTTTCTTCTTCGCATTCACAAGCTGGAAACTCCGGCGGAAAAGTTCTGGTTGTACGTCAACCTCCAGACTTTTGTTTTCCAGAACCTTAAATATTCCATGCACATCCGTTTCACAGATCTGGCTTATTTGTCAGCAAAGTCTTGGTTCCTTACCTATCAGACAAATGTGCTCCAACTTCAAAGGATGCCCCCAATTGGTTGACTACTACGACATGTATGGCAGTTGGACTTTTCTTGTTTTTCTCTCAGTGCGGTCCCGAAACCCATACGGGGAGAACCAAGAATCAAAAACTGTCATTCGTTTCAGACATAGATTAGAATGGAATAGAATGAAATAGTTATCATCGTGGAGAAACTCTTTTGCAGAACGTCACACTCATCACGGTCTGTCCAAAAGAAACTTGGTCTCTCGTCAGCTCTCCAACCTTGTGCCTTTTCCAACTCAACTGGTCAATTATATCTTGTGCCCCTCTTCGTGCTGGTGGGCCCCTGCCTCCATGTCCTGGTTCCGTGGCTTCTGCTATTACTCTTTTCCAATCCGATGTGGTGATTGATATGACCGAACTACTTCAGTTTTCGAGACGAGATGTTGTTTACAAACTAATCTTCCTTGACGTTCAGATTTTTTTGCAAGCAATCAATCAGGTGCCATCTCCACAATAAAGTTTTGTTGCAACGGGGTCTCCAATACGCCCTGTCTCTCGTCTTGGTTGTGCAGACTCTAAGACTATAGTTCGTTCATTTCTTGATCTTATCCACCCACTTGTAACGTTGTCTATCTTTTGCAATCTATCTAACTATAGTTCGTTCATTTCTTGATCTTATCCACCCACTTGTAACGTTGTCTATCTTTTGCAATCTATCTAATTATAGTTCGTTCATTTCTTGATCTTATCCACCTACTTGTAACGTTGTCTATCTTTTGCAGTCTACCTTTGCCTCAAATATATTTTTAAACGTAGTATGTCTTTAGTGTAAATCAATTGTCTATTTTTTCCTTACATTTCTTTCAAAGTCAATTATTATTCAAGGTCTAAAATTAGGACTTTAACGGTGCTTTTCTTACCGTAGCTTACCGGCTTTTGTCAATAAGTATTTTGTCTATCTTGTTTAAAAAAAAATCCTCAACCTACCACAAATCCGCTCTTTGTCGTGCTGGGTTTCATTCTAATCTTCACAAAACATCTTCCCACAGATATTAGGACTGTTCCAAGATAGACGTACCCATTCACCTAACAGCAACGGTGCGATTTTTAGTGGTGAAGGAAGCTTCTAATGTTTGTTTGTTTTAGTATTCAGAAGCCATGAGTTGTTAACCCTTAGGCTCGGTATTATGAATATCGCAACCTTTCGGCCTTGATTCCATTGTAAATACCCTAAATCTGGGGGAAATATGGCTTTTCTGCCTACCCCCGGGAGTGAACCCGGACCACAAGGAGTTCGTCACCCGGTCTCCGTGCAATCCGGTTTAGCCAACTGCGCTAGAGAGCCGGGCAAGCTTCCATTAAATGTTTATACATCATGCGATGTGTACATCCCAGGCAGGTTGCGGCCCCTGGGCTGTGATGTGTCCGCGAAAAACTAAGACAAAACGATTATTTCAGCCCATCGTTTGTTGGGACTAATTGAAAATGTGGTTTAACTGACATAAAATCTTGTCTACAACCTTAATTACTCGGATGTGTTTAGTACACGTGTTTTGTGCATGTGTGTGTGTGTGTATGTGCGTGCGTGCTGCGTACGTTTGCTCACAGGCATGTGAATATTTTGAAGAAAAGGGGTTTCTTGTATTATCATAATAATAATCATCATCATCTTCTCCGCATATGGGTTCAGAGACCCTAATTTAGGGGACACACAAGAGACTCATTACACCCCACCCCCGGCGGCCCCCAACAAGCATGTCGTAAAAGTAGACTAATTAGGGGTGCTTCCTTCGAAGTAGGAGTGCATCCTTCTGAGAGACAAGGAACCAGCAGTCGGCATACAAATAAGCCATATTTCTACACTTGATGTTTAAGCAAAACTCAAGGCCTGGAACGAGACCAAAGTCCAGAAGTGGTCGAACAGCAAGGACTTTTCACCATAGTTAACAGCCAGTGACGCAAGAAAGAAACAAGGTCCTCATCATCATCATCATCATAGTCATCATCATAATCGTATAATCAGCATCACTTTATAGTACTGACTCCGAGTAAAAACTGGCAGAAATAAATCCTGGGTAATGTTTGTCTCTGGTCCAAGCATGAGTTTCATGTTTGTCTCTGCTCTAAGCATGAGTTTCATGTTTGTCTCTGGTCCAAGCATGAGTTTCATGTTTGTCTCTGGTCCAAGCATGAGTTTCATGTTTGTCTCTGCTCCAAGCATGAGTTTTATGTATGTCTCTGCTCCAAGCATGAATTTCATGTATGTCTCTGGTCCAAGCATGAGTTTCATGTTTGTCTCTGGTCCAAGCATGAGTTTCATGTTTGTCTCTGGTCCAAGCATGAGTTTTATGTATGTCTCTGCTCCAAGCATGAATTTCATGTATGTCTCTGGTCCAAGCATGAGTTTCATGTTTGTCTCTGGTCCAAGCATGAGTTTCATGTTTGTCTCTGCTCCAAGCATGAGTTTTATGTGTGTCTCTGCTCCAAGCATGAGTTTTTCATGTATGTCTCTGCTCCAAGCATGAATTTCATGTATGTCTCTGCTTTAAGCATGAGTTTCATGTATGTCTCAGCTCCAAGCATGAGTTTCATGTTTGTTTCACTGACTCATTTATTTATGGGAAATAACACTGTGATGCCCAGTTCTCTTTCACGGTGGTCAGCCGTTGCTGCTAGGCGTCTCGTAAAGCTTCCTGAGCACCACCCAGTTTGCTGTTCTACCGTGTGATGACAAGCTGGCATACCTGGTGGTATTCAGGCTATTCGGGCCGCTGGCCAGCTATCTCTGTGTACTATATAGAGAGACATGCCTACCTGACATTTTCCACCGGTCACTTGTGCAGTTTAGTTTGGCTAGCCAGCAAAAGCTGGCCACATTTCAGCTAGCCAGCTAAAGTTGGCCACCGCAGCAATAAAAAGATCTAAACAGACTTCAAACGATAGAAAAGAGAACAGATAGAAAATGGTAATAAAAACATACAGCGTATGTCGGCTTTACAAAACCACTTACAAAAAACAGAGCGACTATGAGGTGATTAGCATTCGTCAGAAGAACAATCACAAGAAACAGAACACTACACACAGAGAATAGATTGACTGAAATGACTACATACGTTTCAATTATTATGCAAACAGGAAAATAATAATAATAATAATAATAATAATAATAAACGACAGAATTGTATAAAGTATGCAATACTAACATGGGTCACTCTAGAAGGAAACAAAAATACAAAATCGAGATAAATGCCACTCTAAAAATAATTATTAGTAACATGTGTAAATTGCTGTTGTTCCCACCCCGCCCATGATTTTTTCATACCTGAGCTATCCCGTGTGAATTCCGACGCGGCCAATTTAACGGTAAACAAATAGATTCACTGCCCTTTAACAAGCGTGCCGTAGAAGCCGATTAATTAGGCGTGTGTTGAAATCAGATGGGCGAACAGCGCAGATATCGCACTTTAGCTGCACGCTACAGTGTAACGTGCCAGCCATCATTTTAAGGCGAACGATGCCAGTGACTTTGCAGAGATGCATCACCCCCAACAAATCCCACACAAGTCCTGATTGCATTGTCTGAAATTACCACACACTGTGACATTTCCGAAACATCCCGAGGAGAAGGTAGAAGCATAGTTTTTGGTCATATTTTTAGTAAGTCATACCTGACGAGCCTCAACCAGGTACAAGTAAAGTAAAGGTTCCTTTTCCACGCCTTTAGGCGTATAGGGCATACCGGACATGAGCTATATTTTATAGACCAATCGGAACAAGATGGGTAATGTGGTCACCATCACGCCGGCCCTTTTTACTTCCCGGGACTGCACCCGGTACCCACTCAAGGCTGGGTCGGCCTGAGAGTCAAGGTCATTTTTGAAACTCAACCGGGTACAAGTAGAAAAAAAAATAATAATAATAAAAAGCGACCAGATTTTGAGATGACTAAAGATTTACTGGAAGGGGACTTTTCTTCCAAATTATATTATCACTTCCTTCAGCCTTCTTAGTACGGAAGGCACACGACTGACCACAGGAAGATAACAAGTAAGTAAAAGGTCCCTTTATCACGCCTTTGGGCGTATTGAGAATATAGAGCTAGACCTTTATTTTTATAGACCAATCGGCACTTGGTGGGTAATGTGGTCAGCATCACGCATGCGGCCTTTACTTCCCAGGACTGCACCTAGTACCCACTCAAGGCTGGGTCAACCTGGGAGTCAAGATAAAGTGAAGTTGCATTTTCATTTTTTTTTTCATCTAGTTGCTTCTGTACTTCTGTATATTAGTATTAGGCCGTATATACATTTTTTTTATTCATTTCCATTCAGAGTACACTATACCAATAAAAATAAGATTTGTATTCTTCCTGGGAACGTTTTAAAGCTCCAAAGTGGCTGTTTTCGGGGACCCTAATATAACCTAACTTATTGGTTGAACGGGGGTTTTTGGGACCTGTCCCAGGCCGATCCTCATTCGAAAGGTGGTGCTTGTGTCACCGGCTGTTTGTCGCTTGGTGTGATGTCCTGGTTTGGTTGAAAGTCATCATCATGGGAACGGAATAATTATTCTCACTTTATTTCATATTGGGAAGATTCGAATGGTATACGCCTCTTAGATCTGAAACGGACTAAGCACAAAAACAGAGGCTTCTTCTACCATGTGACTCTCCTACTAGGACAATAGTGTTTAAAAAGCCACTATCCACATGAGAGGTGATAAACAAACAGTCTGCAGACAAACAAGCCAGATATGTAAAACATTCTTGCACGTACAACTAAAGTTCTGGAACAAAAACAAGAACACAGTTTACAAGTGGACGAACAGCCAGAACTTTCCGCTGGAGTTTACAGTTTGTGAATGTGAAGAAGCATGAAATAAACCAGCCGCCTTGGAAATCGAATTCTTGTACGTCGAACAAAATGAGATAGTGAAATGCACCCACTAACAGTCAAGCCATGTGACTTGTTTAAATAGACACTTTACATGTCCGTTACGAATCATGCATATGGTTCCAGACCCACTATGGTATGCACCAGTCGACAATTAATGAATGATATGCTCAACAAGACACCAGCCGCCTTTACTTTCCATGAGAATTCCTACTAGTCGCGTTAGACCTGGTCGACCTTGAATATGTTTCTTTTTCGTTTGCCTTTATTACTTTTGACCCTGTCGGCTCCAGTGCAATGACATTCTAGTTACATTTTTATCATGCACTTTGCCTGTACATTGGACCGCTGTGATGTAGGGGTTAGACGTGGATTCAGGTCATGAAAGAACCGGACTTTTGTTTCCTTCTACAAAAATGACCTTGACTTCTTGGTGGATCCAGCCTTTAATGAATACCAGGTACGTCTTGGAAAGTAAAGGCGGCTGGCGTGTGTTGAGCCCACAGAGTGACCATTGGTCTATAAAATGTAGGTCAAGGCCTATATGCCCAATACGCCTGAAAGTGTGGTAAAGAGTCTTTTACTTTACTTTCTCACTGTGTGTCAAATCCATTACCAACATCTTTCCTTTACCTTTAAGTTACTGGTATTTGCTGAGTTCTCTCCGAAAGCTCTGTATTATGTGGTGATTCTGTCACAACATGTAACTCCTTGTTTTCTGCACTTCCTGTGAACATCACAACTTCATTCATCTTACGATCCTCTTTTTCTGTACTTCTATCTGAATATCTTTTTTTAGGAGACTAGCAGCCTTGACGAAAGCTATGGAACAGTCCAGATCTTCTAGAGTGCCATACAGCTTTGTTTTGATCGAGGTTGGCCGGGGCTAGATGACCTTCTCTGTTGAAGTGTACAGTCTACATATGTGGTCTTAAAACCCTTTTAAGTCGCCCCCCCCCCCTTCCCCTTAAGTATATGGCAAGACCCTCCTCCCCCTCCCCCCCACCCAAAAAAAAAAACATGTGATGAGGAAAGGACAGTAGATTCTGCAACAAGAAAAACTGAAAATATAGAGAAATGTTTTGGTGAGAATGTGTTCTTAAACTATAATTATATACACTTGTTATAAAATTATTTATATTTTGAACTATAAATGTATAGATTGCCAATGAAAACACAAAAGTCCTTGTCGTTTTTGCTTTTATTTTTAATACAAACTTTTATAATATTTTATTTCTAATAAACTAAACTTCCGCCCTTTGGAGACTACTGGTCTACAGTGCAACCAAGCCTTCTTCACCGGCTGCGATCTTCAACAGCTTGTATCAGTTTTCGCCTGTACATCCCTTCATGTCATGACATAAGGCTCTCAAGAATTGTCTTTCTCGTCCCCTTTACCACAAATCTTTTCAGGCGTCACAATATGTTCCAGATTCCCTTTTCTCATAACATGACCAACCAACGATGACTCTCATTCTGATGTTAGTGATGAGCTGTCTGCGATGGTCTCGCCTTTTTCAAAACATCTGGGTAGCTGTTTGCCTTTCCATGGAATTATACAGATTCTTCTGTTAAACCACATCTCCGACGCCTCAGGTGATTGTTAGCCTGTCAGTTAAAACATCTATGGACCATTTTCTACAAGGCAGGGTCGACAGCAGAGCCGTTCTAGTCAGAAATATTTCTGTTATTTCTAGTGATTGAAAGCGGATCACTGCCTTAGACGTGATCTAGTTTGCTAGTTCGACGTTAGTGATTTAGTTTGTCACTTCTATGTCGGTAATTTAGCTTGTCGCTTCTATATCAGTGATTTAGTTTGTTGCTTTTATGTCAGTGATTTAGTTTGTCACTTCTATGTCGGTATTTTAGCTTCTCGCTTCTATATCAGTGATTTAGTTTGTTGCTTTTATGACAGTGATTTAGTTTGTCACTTTTGTGTCGGTATTTTAGCTTCTCGCTTCTATATCAGTGATTTAGTTTGTTACTTCTATGTCGGTATTTTAGCTTCTCGCTTCTATATCAGTGATTTAGTTTGTTACTTCTATGTCAGTATTTTAGCTTCTCGCTTCTATATCAGTGATTTAGTTTGTTGCTTTTATGTCAGTGATTTATTTTGTCGCTTCTATGTCAGCGATTCATTTTGGCGCTTCTGTATCAGTGATTTATTTTGTCGCTTCTATGTCAGCGATTCATTTTGGCGCTTCTGTATCAGAGATTTATTTTGTCGCTTTTATGTCAGTGATTCATTTTGACACTTCTATATCAGTGACTTGGAACGTAGAGTACGACACGTCTACATCCAGCGTGCTTTCGGAAGACATTTGTTACAGGAGAGGGAGTATTTATGGGTACGCCCAGCGTGCTACAACATCAAATATTAAAATAGTAATTTAGTAAATCTTGAGGCTTACTCGTACATACATATATAATATTGATTTTGAGCAGCTGAATGTTCCAACAATTAAGTGATCGATCTGTTGAAATTCATACAAGTAGAGCTTGACTGAAGTGTTGTTTGCAACTTCTTCCATGTGCAATTAGCGCTATAGCCAACTTCCAATATCCCGCTTCTTTGAAGATACTATCAAAAACAATCGTTTCAACGCTACATGCTATAGACATCGGCTAAAATTGTTGGGGAAAGTGATGGTTATAAATACACAGTATTGATAAACGAGAACTTATTGATTGGCGGTGTGTGGCAGATCTTTGGTTGGTAATTTAGACAAACTTGCCATTGGCTGAGAACGTTAGTCGATGATTCAGGTAAACTAGGCAACCATCTCTCTGGTTGGTCAGTGATTTGGACATACAAGACAACTTTTCAGATTTTTAGCAATTTAGGAAAATTTTGTGTCAGATTAGATGATTAATCAATGATTTTGGCCAGTGAGAGAATTGTCAGATCAGGGGTGGGCAATAAGCGGCTCGCGGGCTAAATCTGGCTCGATGAGCAATTTTTACTGGCTCGTAAGGCTAGTTAAAATTACTAGATAATCTGGGTCCCCTTCACCTCCCTCCCCACACTACTTTCCACTCAATAAAATGATCTATTCAAATAACCAGTTTTAACGGTCACATGTGGGAATATATGGAGAGCTTCTGTGGGTGGGCGTGTCTAGTCAGAGGCATAGCGAGGGATTATAATCCTAAATTATGGCACCTAATACAGTATTGGAAAGAAATCTGGGCGTCATAACATTAATTTTTTTCATCATGGTCGGCGACTAGTTGGTTAATTCTAAATTCGGCTCACGGAGCCCAGAAAAAAAAATGTTTTCCACCTCCTTCAAAGGTCGTTAGTCTACGATTTATTCAAACTGGACTGCGGTCACGATAACTAAACTGAGAGTTTAGCAGCCGTGATGTAGATTCTGAAAAAAATTTGGAGATTATCGTGGAAATATAAAAAAAACTAGGAACTAGTGCCCCTCGAGACAAATGGAGGTGGAAAAATAATTGGAGAAATTAGACATAACCATTATTATTTGGACATATGAAAGAAAATAATCAGAAAACCATGCAATATTTGAACGCAAAGATAAAGAAGAAAAAAAAAATAAATAAATGGATATTTGAACAAATCAGTGGACTGATTAATAGAGTGATTGATCTGATGACATTCATAGACGAAAAGAACTTTCTGGTTTTTTCTTGGCGATATTTGCAGGAGTAGGTTAGTTCCCCTGTTTCTATACATTGTAATTTGAGCCTTTACATGCCGGTGAGCGATGCGGCTGGTATTTCCTAGTTCAGAGCTATTGAAGTTAAGGCTCGTGAACCGAATCGGCCCGCAGAGGTCTAGCAAGTGGCCAGCTGGTCATTGCCATAAACAGTGATCTTTCTAGGCTGCTGCTCGGGGCTCTGTTCCCTGACAACCCCAATTTTCAATTTTTTCTCTTGGGTAAACTAAGTTGAATAGCCAACAACTTCTACTTGGAGCCGCAGTAAAGGATTGTCTGTTCGCCAGACGATTTTATTTTCGAATCCGCATCAGACAAATAAAACAGATTTATCTGGCATTCAAAGCCACCTAGTCTAAAAGCACACTAAATGTCTTGTGAGAGGAAGACGGTTAGCGTGCTGTTGAGCACATAACTTATCCAGTGCCGCCTGACCAAAACGAATATGAGTCTTCCATCACATGCCTAATACATCGCCTGGTGCAACAGAGTCCTTTTTAGTATTTTAAAAGCGTCTCATATTTTACCTAATCCAGGATAGACACATTTTATTTATCAATTACTGTTGGGGGGGGGGGGGCATGGGTGGGGTAAAGGGGTGGGAAAAAGAGGAGAGGGGGGGGGTATTCTCACTACATGTCAAGCGTGAACGATAATGAGAAGAGGATGAGTAATGGTCTACATAGCATGCAAGGGTGCAGACACGAAAAGATCTTTGTGGTGATACTCAAGGGCCTAAGCGTTTTTAAAATAGTAATAATAATAATTACTGTTATAGAAATAATAATAATGATACTCTGTTGAATGGCGAATAAATACATTTGAAATAATACGACATGTTTAAACACATAATTTCTTGATATGTTTGGAGTGGAGCAGCTTGACACTCTTAACAATTTAAGGGTCGGGCTGCCCCATCCCCTTCCAGAAAATTCATTTCTTTTGCGAGAAAAACAAGTTGGTCGGAAGCCTCAATAGTTTTAAGCCTCTAGGTTTCGGCGCCTCTGAAAACAGATGACATATTCATACCCGTGGCCTCAATAAAACCGAATATCTGACCATTTTGGGTACAATTGCCGTTTCCCAAGTCCCTGCATCGCCGATAATTTCGCACGATCTTCGCCACAAGCCTGCATCTCTCATCAGTGGCCACAGCGGGAGACCAGTCTCCGTTGACTCTCCTGTCTCAATTTCCCATGACTAATAAGAGGAAGGCTTAAGACGTATGATCTCATTATCTCAGCTCTGGCAGCGAATTCACTTTAAGTGTTATCTGAATTCCATGTAACCTGGGCGACAAGTGTATATTTTCGTTTACAGGGAACAGACCAGCTACAAGGAAGAGCTGTAATATCGTAGCCGTTGTTAGAGTTTAGTTAAATCACAATAAATGAGGAAAAGGGAGAAAAGGGTGGTGGGATGGACTGGAGGTGGGAGGCCTTCATGGCAATATGGTCAGGCCGTTTGCCTCGCGCTCCAAGGTCGTGTGTCCGTTGTAAGGCTGCATCGTTCGGTTCACGACTGCAATAATTGTAAGGAGATTTGTTAGGATCATCGCCAGAGCTACGGAGTTCAGCGCTGTGCAATGTACTCAGCAGCCCGCTAGCAGATCGGATAAAACCCTTTGCAATAAGGTGTTTCAGTGGTAGGCAGTTAGCGCAATTTTTTTTTCTGTTTCAAGAAGTTGAGCCTAGAAGCAACACATACTTTATGTTAAAGGGTTAGGAGACACTGTGGGACAGAAGTATTGAAATTCAACATTTAAATACAAAGGGTTAATATAACCTCCGTGATGTCAAACACTAAGGAGGAAAACTGATTGTCTTCATTAGCAGGAAGTAATCTGCAATCTTTGATCATGTGAGGAGAATAAAAATATGGATTTCGTCACAACGGTGCGACATTTAGAAGGAGAAGAGGCAGAGGGAAACACACACACAGAGAAAGAGAGAGAGAGAGAGAGAGAGAGAGAGAGAGAGAGAGAGAGAGAGAGAGAGAGAGAGAGAGAGAGAGAGAGAGAGAGAGAGAGAGAGAGAGAAGATGCTGACAGTTTGACATCATTGAATGGACGATCATCTGTGTTAGTGCTGATTAAAAGTATTCCGAGACAGGTGGTTCTTAATTCAACATTTAGCACAGTGCACAGGCTCTGTAGCACCGGCGAGGATCCTGAAATACTTTGGGTAGATTTTAAACTCCACATTTTGCCCGGGCAGCGCCGTTAGGCAGCTCTTTTCGATTTCCAACTGCCACGGGATTTTTTACGTGCACAACAATGCACACGGGCGTCCGATCTGACTACCCAGAGACCAGGGGGAATTTCTAGAAGTCCAAGTCCACGTGAAAAAAATCCCAGCCCTTACCGGGGATTGAACCAGGAACTTCTAGCACTCGAGGCAGTCACCGTGTCTAAACGTGTGGTGTCATTTATCCTGTAATGTTAAAAAAAAAAAAAAAAAGGCTAGAATATTTACAACTGATGTTGGGGTTTCAAGTGGTAAGCATTTAGCAGTGTTCTTCTTCCCCTTCATCAACTGTAAACCCCAGTGGAGAGTTCTGGATGTTCGTCCACTTCCGGACCTTAATATTGATCCAGGAATTGAGTTGTTCTTGTGCATTAGTTCTAAAAATTTGTGTTATTTATATGTAGACTGTTGATTTCTTAAATCTCCGGCACTCCAAGTTCGAATGAAAATTGGTAGTAAAAGTTCATGTTTAATTTAATTATCATGAAGTAAACAAACTATTAGGTACTAATTAGGTAAACCATAATGTTCGAGTTATAGTCGGTTCCAAAAAGTCCTGACCAACTTTAAAAATCTGTATCCCTGTAACCATTCGGCATAAGTTGTGGAAAATAGGCATGCAACATGTTAATAATCATGTCCTTGTAGGAAAATAATTTTAATATAAAGAAACATATAGTTTTTATTTGCTCATTCTTGTTACATGTGGTAAAAAACATACACTGATGCAAAGCGATACAATTAGCTTGTTTACATAAAATGGCTGGAGGAGAAGTTGGCAACATATCAAACTGCATGCGCTTTGGAGGTAATCCGTGAGAAAAACAAAGGCGCTGCTAGTTTGAATAGTAAAGTGGATACGTCATCTACTGCCATAATGCTTTTTGATTGGCGCTCTCTCTCTCTCTTTCTCTCTCTTCTCTCTCTCCCTCTCTCTCTCTCACACACACACGATTTTTTTCAATTACTTATATTTTTTTGATAGATGCACACAAGTTAAAGATTAAAAATTCGCCGCTGTAAGAAAACAGCAACACCGATTTAAGTGTCATTTATGACGCATTGGCATATGTTATATCAAATACCGCATGCACACATTTCTAATGATATGTACAGGAGTTTTGGAGATATGGGTTACAGTTTGACTGTTCGACTGAAAGTGTGCACGAAGTAGGTCCAGACTAAAGAGCACGCATTCATGCACACATATACATATGTACAGTACAAATATTTAAATACAGCATGCAATTGTTTTGTTTAGCGGTATTAAAACCACTACCAAGACAGTATATATAGCATCACATTTCCCTAACTTTGAATAATGTAACCAGTTTCTAAACGTAAATACGAGCCCACTGAAATGAAATAAAATAATAATAAACAAATGTAAAATACTAGATAATTCTTTAAAAATAAATCAATACAGCATTCCATTGCCTCCGTTGAGTTTTCTGGTAATATTCGGTGTTTTATTTAGCACTTATAAAACTACCTGCACGTTTAAATGTCAAACAATCTAAAACACGATGAAATATTAGTTAACGAAAATAATTCAATTGTTAGAGGGCTTGGAAAATACGAATGTGAATAACAAAGACACATAAAAGACATTTCAAAATTAAGTGCAGAAAATGTGCCCGAATAAAAAAAAAAAAGATTACAGTTTACAACGTCAAAGCAAAATAAAGCTTATGCGAAGAAAAGAGGATACTTAACAGACGTAAAATGAAACAAAAATGATAAAACCAGAAAAGAAAAACGGTAGGAATTAGAACATTTTACAAAGCAAAAGTTATTCTGAGGAAAGAAAATCTAGCATTTAAAATTTGACGAGGTGGTTGAAAAAAAACCCAAAAAGACTTATCACACAGCGTCACCTGCGATGGCACGCAAAAATAATAAATCTCCTTGAAACAATTAGACGAAATGGCTGTTTAAAAACCACAAAACTCAATAATCTTTAAAGCTCTCAAAGCATTTTTTTATGCAGCGAATCATCGCCACACTTTTCTTTAAAAGGTTTATTGGCTGTTATTCTTCTCTGAACATTGGAAGTGTATACAGAACTTGATATCAACGTAGAACGAACCTAACCTCAAGCGGAGTCAATAAATATAAGGAGTCTGGCGTATTCACTCAAGCAAAGACATACCTTTTTTCACAGTCTGGGATGGGAAGGCAAATTTTGTATTTTTGTGTCTTTGGTTTGTCTTAATTATGCATATATTTTTTTGATTTAATGATTAAAACCAATAAAAAACGACACTAAGGGTGGAATCTGGGACTTCATGGCCGATATGGTGCCACTGAAGCTTGGAAACGTCACTTAACGTAATTCGAAAGTACACATCGCTTATGCAGTGTCTGGTGCATAGTTATTTTCTCTTTCAAGACAAGGAGCCGGGTTCAAGTTATTAGGAGACATTTTTTCTCTCAACCAATGCGGCACTGTTGGCGTCTGTTGCCCAGGCGTTGCGAATGTGCTTCGTAATGTCATGGGACCAGGTTCGATCCCAGCTGTGGATGATTTGTCTTGCGTTGGTTTCGACAGTGGTACTGATAGCTGACTGCTCAATGCAGTGAAAAACTACTGATCGTAAAATTTGCCTAGAAAAAAGCACAACAGCCAAACAATGCTGGTGTTGGTTCTGCAACGTTATATAAAGGATACGTCGTTAACTTTGATGTGGCACTAGGATATGCAGTAGCTTAAAATGGATGGCACTTTTCAGAATCCAGTGTTAAATGTCTGAGAACTGTCCTCGCTGCCTCAGCTCATAGTGTCGTTGATCGATCACAGTCATACCGTGATAAGTTAAAAATTTTAAATTCTTACATTTTACCGTTTATGTATGTCAGAACAGTTGGTGTGGGGACTATTTTTAGATACGTATCTTAATTACAAATGTTGTGGAAATTAATGAACGGAGATCCAATACTTTCACATCTGATTTGGATGAATCAGACACTTAACTCTTTGAGTACAAATACTCTCTTAACTGATTAAGTTTGAAATATCCCGATTACATCACAGTTTAATCAATTATTGAATAACCATGAAAATTAATCCTTTCTTTGGCTTCGCAGGTCAGCATCCCGACGATGATGTATCTATTACGTCATCGCAGGAAAACTTCGACCCTGAAGAAGACGTGGATATGTGCGACGACAGCGGTAAACACTTGGACGATGAAGACAGTGACGATGAGAAGAGGAACGAGGACGGTAATAACAGCAGTGACAGCAGCAAGCAGGGAAAGCCTCGGAGAGCCCGGACGGCGTTTACTTACGAACAGCTGGTGGCCCTAGAGAACAAGTTTAAGACCACGAGATACTTGTCTGTGTGTGAGCGACTCAATCTGGCGCTGAGCCTTAACCTCACCGAGACCCAGGTGAGTGCAGATGCAGACTAGTAATAATAACTTTATTACAAATATTGTGTGTAAAAAAAATCGTTTCATGTTTATCCCCCATAAGCCTCATAATCGTGTTCATGAGAATCGTGGTCGTCATCATCATAATCATCAACATCACCACCAACACCAACATCACCTTAACAAGCAAATGCACAGACTTCGTCTACTCGGTATACCACTGTGCCCACTTGGGACTGTATGAACTGCAAAATATGTCCGACACAAAGGTCCTTCGTACAGCCCAGTTGGGTTGAGGTAAGTTGAGTTAGGAATTGACATCACAACACTCGGGGCATTCCCATACGCGCTCCGTGCCCATCCTCAGCAGCCAGCGCAGAGTTCCAATACTAATGGTGCCAGTCGTAGTTTGCTTGTACAGCCCATTGAGAAGGGAATACTAGCCTAATAAGACTACACCATACACACAGTTGTATGGAACTTAAATAGAACTGAAACATAGCAAATTTTTGTTTCCACAAGAACTCTCAGTTGGCGTAAATCAGAAAGCGATTACAAGAAGAAGACAACCGTCGGCACCACCAGCCCTATCATCTTCTTCATTACCATCGTCCTCGTGTTTTCAGTCCTCGAAATTCTGAATTGATCTCTTGATATTCCATGTCACGTTTTTAGCACGTCCTGTGCCATCTCTGGCTGTATCGCTGCCTCTTCAATCGCTGATATTTCCAGTTAAAATGATTAAGTTGTCCTCATATTTATAAAGTTATTTAGTTGCGTACCCTCTACAGGGTCGGCTCTGTGGCTAAGTCGATGCGAACGCTTTGAATGCCGGGATGCCGGGTTCGATTACAGCTCCGGCCCATGCGCCCTGCGTTGTTTTCGACAGTGGTATCAAGAAAGACGACCGTCCAGAAGCAATGGCAAACTACTGGACGTATCTTTGGGTAGAAAAACCACACAACAGCTAAAAACTGTTGGGGTTGGTTCTGCAACGTCCTGTAAAGGATACGCAAGTAACCTTAAAAACCATCTACAGGAACCACCCCAGCATTTTTTAGCTGTTTTAGTTTTACTAGACAAATTATGTTAGGTAGTTTTGGAATTTCAACTCTCGTTACCACTGTCGAAACTAGCGCGTGACGTTTTCCTGCCAAATCGCCTGCACTTGGGATCGAACCCAGCACCCAGTTATTACGAAGCGCGTTGGCAACGCCTAAGCCACAAAGGTCGCTACGTTTATTTTAATAGAGCAGTAACAGTTCTATGGGGGAAGGGGGGGGGGTGGCCAACATCACGCTGGTCACCTTACATTCCAAGACATTTCATGGTACCAGCTGGATTGACCCCGTGCGGATTCAGACATAAGGCTGCAGGGCCGACCAGCCAATATGCTGCTTCAGCTTCCAAAAACCTTCTTGCTGAGGCTAATATCTTTCTTATACGAAACATAGTGGCCGAACTTCTCAGTTCTACCCTGAAAAGTCACCACAATAAACACTACGAATGCCTAATATTCTCTGCAGTTAATGATTTTATTATAAGAGCAGGCAGCAGGTATGGCAAATATTGGAAAAATAATTATAAAAAAAACAACAAAAAAAACTTGACAAGTCAAACTAGTCATCTTCCCAATACCACCATCGTGATCAATAAAATGAACGTTGCGGCCAGAAAACCTCCATAGGTATATAACAAACACAGACAACAATAGAATTACAGACAAGAATAAACGATCGTAGCTGTTCCGCAATTGTGCACATAACTTTTCAGAGCGTCAGTGGTCAGCCGGCTGTCGACCATATTGGCCGGAAGTCTGACACTTTGTGATGTAGCTTAAAACCAGGGACGAGATATCTGCGCCCTATGGCTAAATACATCCGTATTTTTACGACATGCTTGTTGCGATGAATGGGGGCGAAGTCTGTTAATATCTCCCCACCCCTCCCGCACTTTGGGTCGCAGTGGGAAAAAAACAAAAACGTCCAGCCTTTAGTTGAACAATGCTCCTCTTAATTACAAAAATGAATGCGTAATAAATAATGTACACATACAAAAATTAACACGTAAAAGTAAAATAAATTTGTCAATAATAAATAAATAATTAAATAAATTGAACCTATTATTATTCTTTCCACTTAGTCACATGATATGATATTTAAATAAGAGACGAACTGGCCCATCTTGGCTCAAGTTCTTTGTCTTCTAACATTTCAAACAAGCTCTTTACATTCATTGCATTGTCCTCTTGGGCTCCTTATGTGATGTAGGGCTCGCAGCCTATTTATACATTCCGTTTTATCTCGTGTAATCACTTTGATATCATGGAGGGAATTCTGTCCAGCACATTTATCTTCGTTCTTTAACGTTGCTTAGGGTCTCTCCTTGCTTTACCTGTTTTCTCAGTCACTTTACTTCCCGTTTCAGCGCCTTTTTTAGTGACTCCTTGTTCGCCTTTTCCCAGAATTTGTCAAATATAAATGCCATCTTCTTTGTTTTATAGCTGTTGATGGCTCCTTACATGCAATATTTGAAAATAAATGTCTCGTAAAATGTCAAATAAGGCTCAGAGAGAGAGAGAGAGAGAGAGAGAGAGAGAGAGAGAGAGAGAGAGAGAGAGAGAGAGAGAGACAGAGAGAGAGTGAGGGAGAGAGAGTGTGATAGAGTGAGGGAGAGAGAGTGAGTGAGGGAGAGAGAGAAAGAGCGAGAGAGTGAGGCAGAGAGAGAGAGAGAAAGAGTGAGGGAGAGAGAGTGAGGGAGAGAGAGTGAGGGAGATAGAGAAAGAGAGAGAGAGAGAGTGAGGCAGAGAAAGAAAGAGAAAGAGTGAGGGAGAGGGAGAGAGAGTGATGGAGAGAGAGAGTGAGGAGAGAGAGTGAGGGAGAGAGAGAAAGAGAGAGAGAGAGAGTGAGGCAGAGAAAGAAAGAGAAAGAGTGAGGGAGAGGGAGAGAGAGAGTGATGGAGAGAGAGAGAGAGTGAGGGAGAGAGAGAGAGTGAGGGAGAGAGAGAGAGAAAGAGAGAGAGAGAAAGAGAGAGTTGAGCAAAACGGCAGGTGCAGTGAGGGTGTATGGGTACCGGTAAACAATGTTCTAGTTCCTTGTATATAAAAATCCTGTTCTTGATTTAATCGATTCCACATCCAGTCAAAATTTCTACTCTAATTTTTCAATTCGTGCTGCCCTTTTTTTAAAAAGTTTCGTTACCACCATTGTCATCATCCTCTTCCTCCTCATCATTATAATAATCGTCATCATCATCACCACTACCACTATCGTAACACCATCGCAAGATTAGCATCATCATTATGTACCATGATGTAAGCGGGGCAATGAGGCTTTACCATTGTGTCAGCACCAGAATCACGGATGAGGTCTAGGCTCTTGTCCTATTTCTCAAGCCATCACAGTATTTATCACTGTTAAACAGAAATTCTTTGTGAGTAGTCAGCATCTATTCCTAAGAACCCATTGGCAGATATAAATGTAAATAAGACAGTTCCAAAATAAATTAATAAATATATTTAAAAAAAACTAAAACACAACTTTTTTCGAATAGTGGTGTATTTACCCTAAAGAATAGGGTGATCTCACGAAAGAGAAACAATAAAATGTTTCCTTTGTGGGGAGATAGGAGATAGGCAGTAAACAGGTTGACATTGAAAGAAATAGAAAGAGACAAATAATAGCTTTAGTTCACTTTAGATATGTTACGGTTGTTAAAAACTATAAAATAGGGACTAGTTAACGTCTGGTGAGCAAAAGGAAGATGTCGATACAATGGGGGAATAAATGGAACTGATATGCGAACAGAAGTCTTAGAAAGTTTATACAACCAGAACAGGTGACAACTTTGTTGGGGATCTGCATTGTGCAGACGGCATCTGATTGATTGTGTAATTTGGATGTTCTAGAACAGCCTTTTCAAACTGTATAGACTGGCAGATCCCTTTTTAGAACCCATTTATTTAGCGCAGCTCCTTAGAACTACCTACCTCATGTCTTACAAGTTGATGGTGTTTACAAGTAATGCTAAGGAAGGAAGGAAGGGCGGCTGAACAGTAAGGGAATTTAAAGTGTACAGATATCCAAACAATTGTTATCTATTGCACAAGGAGTCACAAAAGAACCGCTGTGCTAGAAGATCTTGACAATATGTGATTCTACTAGTTCTTTACACACGTGTTGTATTTTTGATCTATTCCTCCTTCTTGGCGTTCATAGCATGTCAACTCATGTGGACAATTGTGATTGTTCGTCCACTTCTTGAGTTTAGTCTTGTTCCAGTAGCTGAGTTGCACCTTCACATATGTTTTACATATTTGGTTTATGCAGACTGTTGGTTCTTCCCCTCTCAAACAGATGCAGTCAAATTTAAAAGAAAAACCCTTTTAGATTCTTCTACGACATGCTTATAAGGGCAGGGGGCACTGTCTCTATTTTCTTCCTCTTCAAAATGGGGCCCTGGGACGGAATATATTGATGAAAACATTTGTATCATTGTGAAAACTGCAAACCGCGCTATTTTACTCCTACACATGAACCCAGCTTCCAACAACACAGCGATAGAGTGATGTCGATTTATTTATTGATCAGTTGTTACATCCTGGTCAGATATGGGTTACAGTGTTCTCGTCTAGCGCCGGCATATTACATGCTTGGTCAGCAGACAGTGTTCTAGTGGCTGGGTTTTTCCTGGTTCACGTCACTGTTCAGCTGGGCTGCCTGGCGAACATTGTGTTTCTATCATTACATGCTACGATGCTAGAGAACTGAGAGCAAAGGCGTCCAAACGTGGGGATTTAGACAGCTCTAGCGCCCACCCCTTCCCACAACCCCTATTCATTTCGAAGGAACTAAGCCTCCCCCTCCCCATTCTCACTCCCCATGAGAATGTTTACAACACTCATTTTCAGCTAGTGCTAATACACATTGTATTACTTAAATTTTTTATATTTAATTCGCATTCAAGTTATCACTATTATTATGACTTAATTTTCCATAGAAAGAAAGGTACCGGAACTTATCTAAAGTCTTTAAAACAGGTGTTGGTACACAAAAACATATTTCTTTTTAAACCGTAGCGCTGAAACAAAAAGGATGTACAGAAAAGGTGCTGGTACTGTGTACCCTTTCGTAACGCCAGAAAACAGCCCTAATTATCTCTATTACCAGTTAATTATAATTATTCTTAAACAAAGCTAGAAATATAATCTCCCCACAGAACTTGCAAAGGGCTGACCACTCTCCCTCCTTCCCAAGTTTTCTTCATGTCAGTTCCCTAGAATGGAGAGTCGTGGCAGAATAGTTGTTACCTAGGTGCTTTGCTGAAAATAGGTTTTGAAAAATCGTCAAGATCAACCCTCATCTCCGAAGGGGGAGATTTAGGTTATAACTGTGACTAGGTTATATGCGCCGTATAAAATAACTTAGCATTGTACTCCATCAAGAGCTCTGAAAAGCACTCCTGCAGTGTTGATGCGATCACAGGAGAGACAAAAACATTTTCCTGACCAATGACGAAGTCGTGTTCGGGCGAGCCAGTAGGCGACACGGTCGTCGATGAGTTGTTACCTTTGAGCCAGAACTTTAAAAGTGCCAACGACATCCAGATCGATCTATTGTGAAAACTGGGACCTGGAAATATAGTAACGACTGGTGCCGTATTGACCAACCACATCATGTGTCGATTGCTGAGTTGTCTTCCAGATATGTCGTATTGACCATATCATGTATCGATTGCTGAGTTGTCTTCCAGATATTGACCACATCATGTATCGATTGCTGAGTTGTCTTCCAGATATGCATTATAAGCTTCAACTTAGGGAACCAAGTCCTTTTGGTTTTTGCTTAAAGTTTTTTGGCGGGAATGGTGGGGATTGGGGGGGGGGGGGGGGGGGGGGGGGGGTTATGGCATGGTTAAGGATGCAGCTTTGTTGGACAAAATAATAACAAAAATATTTTTTGTATTAGTAGTTAAAAAAACAATTTCTGAGAAAGTAATGTATATATACACATATGCAAATAATATGTAAAACATGGGATCGTGACACTTTTGAAGGGATTGACTGTGGATTAAATGTCAGCAATAGTCGTAATACTAATGGTTACAGCAGCAACAATACAGCAACAGCATTAGTAGTTGTATTTGCTGGTTTAAAATAAAAATGAAAATATTGAAGAAAACAATGATAATCGAACATATCTGTAATAATAAAAAGAAAAGATTTTAAATTATAAATAAAAAGAAAAGGGCCTTTATAATTTAATCACAGATAGGGGTTTTCAAAGTGGACCACACGGCAGTTTTTTTTTTTCTTCTTTAATGTGAAATTTTGGCGTTTTTTCTTTTGCCTGTACGTGGTTAGGCATAAAAATGAAACTAATTCCTTTCAGATGAGATATCCACTTTCCTAAAAAAACATCTTGAATTAAGCACTCGTTAAGGGATTACTATGCCTGTTTGAAATTTAAATTTCTAATGTTTTAAAGTTATATGTTATAGACTTGAACATCTTTTTCTTGTGGGTGAAGATTGAAAAGATATTGGCTTTAAACATATTTTCTCACTTGCGAAAGCCGAATAATATGTCACATGTGTGAGATGTAAGTTATCATCAATAAGTGCCTTTCCAAATAAAGTGGGCGATCCACGCATCTCCTCAAAATGCGATCGCCAACGACATGTATCAGTGAATGTACTGACACTCCTCCATGCCTGGATAAAAAGCTACCAAGATTCTTCTTGCGTTGTCTTGATCTGACTCTATTCCACAAATCTTTCCGGTTTTGAAAGCAGGTTCCATTTGTCCTCTTTCCAGAACATGGCCAAATAATTATGACCGTTTCCTTCTGATCTTGTGAGAATTATACACATGTGAAATCAATTTTATTGTGTTTGAAATCTGAATGAAATGCGCCTTAATTTTTTTTTCTATTATAAGAAATGTGTCTATTTGCCTGTGTATTGAAACTGAATGGTATTTTTGCTGAATCTATTTTCTGAAGTAAGAAAGCTGCATGCTATGCTTTTCATTTTTTAAATAAAATGATTATGCACTGTTTTCTTTTATTATTATTATTAATATTATTATTATTTGTATTATTATTATTATTATTATTATTATTATTATTATTATTATTATTATTATTATTTATTAGTGTCCTTTCTCCCAACTGTCATGATTATTACTTTCTGTTCTCAGGTAAAGATATGGTTCCAGAACCGTAGGACGAAATGGAAGAAACAAAACCCAGGCCTGGACGTCAACAGCCCAACAATCCCGCCCTCTTCAGGGGGGTTCGGGTCTTTCTCCAGCCCCTACTCCAGCATGCTGTACGGCCAGTCCCTACATCCCTACCTGCCCTCGGCCGGGCTTGTCAGTCCACTCAGCATCCTCCGTGCCCACGGCTCATACAGCTCCAACCAAAACCCATCGGTGTACTATCCCTACTTTAGTCAAACAACGTGAGCGCCAGACTATCTGCTTCCTAATCTCCAGCAACTCTGTGTGATACATTGTGTGATAAAATACAAGATAGCTTCTACAAGGACAGTACATGAATATACTTCATTCAAATATAACATTCTTTGCCATACAACCTGCCGAAAAATGCGATTTTACTGTGTTGAAAATGGGCGAGACATATTACTGTTTGTTTTCTCTCTGTGTACGTCAAACGATCATTTCGCACAATTGTGGAGTGTGTGCCATAAATACACGTTATCAGTAACAAAGAGGCTAAATTCGACAGCAGTAATCCATGTTAACAAATAAATATGCAAGATGGTGCAAGGAACCTTCTTCTCCCGGTTCCCAGTCTGCAAACTCCGGGTTAAAGTTCTGGTTGTTCGTCCACATTTGGACTTTAGTCTGTTTCCAGGATCTGAGTGTTGCCTGCACATCCGTTTTACAGATCGGGCATATTTTTATGTAGACTGTTTATCTGAAATACAACATTCTTTAAAAGACGTAATTTTGAACTGCAAATGATCTTCGGCTGAGCTGACAACTACACGGTGTACTTGTTAGTATTCCGACAAGTACTAAGATCGTTGAAGAATGGAAGAAGTGACGATGGTGATATTGAAGACGAGGCTAAATGAACTGCACATTGGTTCGTTTCATCTGTTAAGTGTGTTTTTCATTTACATACATATACATTTGACAGAATAAATATTCTTTATGCCATGTGTAGATAGAACTAATGCCGTTTAAATTTTATATGTATAAATTATTCCGGAATATCGTTTGATTTTTTTCTTGACCGTTTTACAAGCATGTATATAAATTGAACAGAGGAAATTGCCTCTAGTCAGAATGTGTTTGTTATAAATTAGAAACGGAATTTAATTGTTTATTAGATTATATAATTTTGTTTGTAATGTAATGTTTTAATTTGCCATCGCTTTTTATTTTGTTTTGAAGTCAATGTATTTGAGTCCAAGCCTGTCAGGAGGGCCGCCATCTGGAAACTTAGTCACCAGAGCTTTCGAACACCCCCACCACAAATCTGTTTATCCAGGTACAGAGCCCGCTAGCCGACTAGAACAATTGTATAGTTCTCCCTTAACCGCGTATAGAAGTTCCTTTTGTACGTATTCGTGTATACATTTCAAATGATTTTAGAAATGCTATACTTTTTAGCAGTTGAACACATATTGATAATAATAATAGCAAAAATACTAATCATAATAATGATAATAATACGAATAATAATACTAGTAATAAAATTCGTCATAATAATAATCTTCTTCTTCCTCTTCTTCAGCATTCTGAGCTCCTGAGGTTCATTGCTGCAGATATCAACAGCCTCCCCTCATATCTCTTGTTGGCCTTCTCTTTCCAGTTGGTGACACCAAGTGTTTGAAGGTCTGTCTGGACGTTATCTCTCCATCGTCTTCTTGGTCTGCCTCGTCGTCTACAACCATTCAACTCCCTTGTGTATACAGTTTTTACCTCTCTGTCATTTGACATTCTTTCCATATGCCAAAGCCATTTCAAATAACAATAATAAATATAATAATAATAATAATATTGTTTAATGACTCTTAAAACAGGCTTTAGCTCCTCTCCCCATCCCTTGAAAAAAAAAGAATGGGGATGAGACCTCTCAACTTATGTCTTCTAAGCGTTGGCGCCTTTGAGGTCTGTGTGTGTCTGTATGCATTCGGTTGATCGTTGTGTAATCCCCGATGGCGTGTAAGAATATCATGAAGTACAAAGGTGTTTGATATTTAGTACATCACGATCGATGAGTCGAATAGTTTTATTGTTTGTTAGCATGGCCAGTATACGACACTCCAGACACATTTAAAGGTGCTTACTCTCAATAGATTACAAAGAGTATTAAAGCTGCAGTTGTAGCTAATGGGAATGCTACTGCTTTCTTCACCCCTCCTCCCCCTCTCGTCATTAAAAAAAATGATCTGGCTTGGCTGTGCTGAGAGAGTGAGTAATCTTCCTATAATGATCAAGCAATTATAAAGTCAAACAGTCCCTGGAGATTTAGATATACAGAAGAACATGTCGTATTTCATGGAAATAAAAATAGATTCTAATACCAGCTTTTAAAAGAATTTAAAGAACATATAATTATTAAACGAAATAAAGAAAGAGATGTGCAAAATATTTCGTCCCCTTTAGCAATACAATTTAAAAAAAAAGCTGTAATGTAAGAGAAAAAAGAGCAAGCAAGCAAGAGGTAGACAAAGATACAGCGAAAAAAAAAAAAAAAAAGCAAGAAACGGGCAAACAACTAACTTAGGGAGTATACAATCAAGACAAGATACAGAGAATGATGGAGATTCATTGCACCCAACCTTCACTATAGGGGCGCTATCTGATTGTCTGTGTGAATAATTCATGTGTTGCAAGTTTGTATATGCTGGAAGATCACTACAATGAATGTTCCTGTTGGCCACTTGCAAACATGTCATATTTTTGCTGAACTTTTTGTTTTTCTAGTATACGTTTGTCGTTACATAACTATTTAATCAAGTTAACTAAGTCTTCCAGTATGCATTTCCTGCTAAAAAATTATTTCAATATGATAATTTCGTCTTCCTGTTAATAACGAAGAAGATGAAAATAACATTCTTCAGTTGATCACCGTTGTCTTGTTGATGTTCGAGACAAATGTTTTTATTTTTATGTAGTCCCTCTGAGGTATGGTGCCTATGAAGTTATCCAAAAAAATTGCCCGGCTCTCTAGCGTAGTTGGTTAAACCGGATTGCGTGGTGACCGGGTGACGAACTCCTTGTGGTCCAGGTTCACTCCCGGGGGTAGGCAGAAAAGCCACATTTCTCCCAAATTTACGGTATTCACAATGGAATCAAGGCCGAAAGGTTGCGATATCCACAATACCGAGCCTAAGGGTTAACAACTCATGGCTTCTGGATACTAAAACAAAAAAAAACATCCCAAAAAAATTATGAAAAAACCGTACATCAGTAAGACAGTCAATACTCTTCTTCTTTTCTCTTATCGTTCATCGAGGGTAAACTAGACGTATCTCGTAGGGAGAGCGAGCTTTCCACGTCCACATAACGTCCTTTGGACCACCATTTAAAGCTATACAATTTTCAATATTTTACTTTGCCGAAAAGAACTGAAAACATTGTTTTTTGGGGTGTGAGTTTGGATAGAGCCAAAATTGTGAAAAAATTTCGCCTGTGACCTGGCTGTCGCTAGCAGTGCACTGTTAGTGTATACAAACTCCTCTTGCTCTTGCTTTTTTGATTAGTATTGTAATATTTCTATCAACCGGCCCTCCCCCCCCCCAAATTCTTTATCTACATCACTGCCCAAATAGGTTTACGACTCCACGTCTTGGAGTGGGATACTATTAAGAGAAACCACATTACTATTCATCTGATTTATTCTCATTGTCTGTGTACTTCCCTTATGGATTTTTAGACCTAACTTTTGTCAACCTATAGTCCATTCCAAAAGTCTTTGTCGGACTAATCATTTGTGTACCCCTATACACACAACACACACACGCACACACGCACACACACACACACACACACACATACACATACATACACACACGTATATATACACAGTAACTGACCGAAATGGTTAACTTTCTATGACCCAATTAACATGCTTTGTATCTAATTCACTATTCAAAATCCCTGCGCCTTGGTTTCTCGCACGGATTACCTCTCAAACTAGTTCAGCCTGATGTTTGACCAACATCGCCTCAAGACATTTAACTGAAAACTGGTAATTGTATGCTTTGAATCTATACCTGTTTTGTTTTTCTTTTTCATATACCACACAAAAGACAAAATCATTTTTGAAAAACAAAAAAAGTCTGGCTCTGTTCCGGCTTTGAACACAAGACCATTGGATCTGTAAGCAAGCGTCTAGTCGCTACACTACAGCGGCTTCCATAGAAAAGCATGTAAATCACACACCGGGGAGTCGCCGTGGACGAGCGGCTAAACGCTCGCCGTGGATCGGAAGGTCGAGAGTTCGCTCCCTGGTGGAGCCGGACTATTTTCAAAAATTGACCTTGGCTCCCAGGTCGACCCAGCCTTGAGTGGGTACCAGGTGCGGTCCAGAGAAGTAAAAGCGGCCTGCTCAACACATCACCCATCAGGGCCGATTGGTCTATAAAAAATATAGGTCTAGCCCGAAAAGCCATAAACCCCCAAAGGCGTGGAAAAGGGTCCTTTACTTACTTTACTTACACAAAACAATCAGAAACAATTGCAGCAAAAACAAAATGACTGTTGCTTTTGTTTACTGATAGACGCTTGTCGCCGCAAGGTCTCCCGAATTATATGATTGTGTCGTTGCAAACAGGTTCCTTTATACGCAGCCTGCTTACTGTTTTGTCTTGCCTACTTACTGTTTTGTCTTGCCTACTTACTGTTTTGTCTTGCCTACTTACTGGTTTGTCTTGCCTACTTACTGTTTTGTCTTGCCTAATTACTGTTTTGTCTTGCGTACTTACTGGTTTGTCTTGCCTACTTACTGTTTTGTCTTGCCTACTTACTGGTTTGTCTTGCCTACTTACTGTTTTGTCTTGCCTACTTACTGTTTTGTCTTGCCTACTGATAGTTTTACATTGAATCCCGTTTCATGTGTCTACGTAAGCACTGAATCTTCAAGACATTCTAGCATAGAACTTTTAACAACAGATGGTACAAAAATAAAAGCCTAAAAATACACACACGTAGAGGAACGTCGATGTAGCTACGAAGTTGATTGCGGACTGCAACACAGGAGAACAGTTTCTTATCAGCTGTCCGTACTGGTGAGCACTTATGGATTATAACCGTGTGCAATGACGGTGGTTTACATCTCCTGACTTTACTTTACAATACACATACCTAAGCACAAAACACATCTCAAACACAAACACACACACATTATCTCTCTCTCTCTCTCTCTCTCTCTCTCTCTCTCTCTCTCTCTCTCACACACACACACACAACGCAGACTCACACCGACGCATTATTAGACACGAAAGCACACAGGAAATGTAGAATTTTTGGTTTCCCATCAAAATTGGGTTATGACAACTCAACAGTTTTATTTTATTATTATTAGTTATTTTTATAATTGAAAATAACTTACAGACGCCAAAAGGTGTAATCTTGCAGAAATACGCTAGATTGTAGTTAATTTGGGGCTATTTGCATTTTATTATAAAGCTGTTGTTTGTAGTCAATGCAGCTATCAAAAAGCATGTCTTAATAACTTTCATTTTGCTATATTTGCATTATTATTTCATGTATACATTCTGAAATAATGAGAGAGAGAGAGAGAGAGAGAGAGAGAGAGAGAGAGAGAGAGAGAGAGAGAGAGAGAGAGAGAGAGAGAGAGAGAGAGAGAGAGAGAGAGAGAGAGAGAGAAAGAGAGAAAGAGAGAGAGAGAGAGAGAGAGAGAAAGAATAGATAGACAATTGAGACATGGCGATAGTGAGATGTATTGCCAGAAGATCACAAGGAAACATTTTGTATATATTTGTATAGAAATCAATTTTAATAAAATGTTATCTATTACACAATACAAGAATAATCTGCAGGTTTCACACCGTGTTGTTTTTTTGATATGACATTATAATGAGTCTAGTTGTCATTGTTTATCAAACGTGTCCCAGCACAAGACAAGTGACATAGCTGTACCGATGATTGATTGAGTGAGTGTTATATTGTGCTTTGAAGAAGCATAGGACTCACAGCCCATGGCCATGGCGAGTGTGACTAGCAAGACCCGCCCGTGTTAAGAAAAGTCTTCCTCAATAAAAGCATGGGATTTCAGATGGGATGTTGTCAATATTTGTGTTTAGTCTGTAACAAGGACCTCATTATGATACAGTCAGGAGACTCAGTACTTTGCCCGTGTTGGCAGGTACCACAGGATACTGAATCAGTCCTGCAGACATGGTCTCTACATGCTGCAGACATGGTCTCTACATGCTGCAGACGTGGTCTCTACATGCTGCAGACGTGGTCTCTACAGGCTGCAGACATGGTCTCTACATGCTGCAGACATGGTCTCTAATTGCTGCAGACATGGTCTCTACATGATGCAGACATGGTCTCTACATGCTGCAGACATGGTCTCTACATGCTGCAGACATGGTCTCTACAGGCTGCAGACATGGTCTCTACATGCTGCAGACATGGTCTCTACATGCTGCAGATATGGTCTCTACATGCTGCAGACATGGTCTCTACATGTTGCAGACATGGTCTGTACATGCTGCAGATATGGTCTCTACATGCTGCAGACATGATCTCTACATGCTGCAGACATGATCTCTACATGCTGCAGACATGGTCTGTACATGCTGCAGACATGGTCTCTACATGCTGCAGACATGGTCTCTACATGCTGCAGACATGGTCTCTACGTGCTGCAGACATGGTCTCTACATGCTGCAGACATGGTCTCTACATGCTGCAGACATGGTCTCTACATGCTGCAGACATGGTCTCTACATGCTGCAGACATGGTCTCTACATGCTGCAGATATGGTCTCTACGTGCTGCAGATATGGTCTCTACATGCTGCAGACATGGTCTCTACGTGCTGCAGATATGGTCTCTACATGCTGCAGACATGGTCTCTACGTGCTGCAGACATGGTCTCTACATGCTGCAGACATGGTCTGTACATGCTGCAGACATGATCTCTACATGCTGCAGACATGGTCTGTACATGCTGCAGACATGGTCTCTACATGCTGCAGACATGGTCTCTACATGCTGCAGATATGGTCTCTACGTGCTGCAGACATGGTCTCTACATGCTGCAGATATGGTCTCTACGTGCTGCAGACATGGTCTTTACATGCTGCAGACATGGTCTGTACATGCTGCAGACATGGTCTCTACGTGCTGCAGACATGGTCTGTACATGCTGCAGACATGGTCTCTACGTGCTGCAGACATGATCTCTACATGCTGCAGACATGGTCTCTACATGCTGCAGACATGATCTCTACATGCTGCAGACATGGTCTGTACATGCTGCAGACATGGTCTCTACATGCTGCAGACATGGTCTCTACATGCTGCAGACATGGTCTCTACGTGCTGCAGACATGGTCTCTACATGCTGCAGACATGGTCTCTACATGCTGCAGACATGATCTCTACATGCTGCAGACATGGTCTGTACATGCTGCAGACATGGTCTCTACATGCTGCAGACATGGTCTCTACATGCTGCAGACATGATCTCTACATGCTGCAGACATGGTCTGTACATGCTGCAGACATGGTCTCTACATGCTGCAGACATGGTCTCTACATGCTGCAGACATGGTCTCTACGTGCTGCAGACATGGTCTCTACATGCTGCAGACATGGTCTCTACATGCTGCAGACATGGTCTCTACATGCTGCAGATATGGTCTCTACGTGCTGCAGACATGGTCTCTACATGCTGCAGACATGGTCTCTACGTGCTGCAGACATGGTCTCTACGTGCTGCAGACATGGTCTGTACATGCTGCAGACATGGTCTCTACGTGCTGCAGACATGATCTCTACATGCTGCAGACATGGTCTGTACATGCTGCAGACATGGTCTCTACATGATGCGGAAATATCCCATGTCTGGCTAGTTGGCAATCAGATGGAAACCAGACTATGTATCAGTGGAAGACAGGCGTCGCAGCATAGCCTTCTTTGAGGCTTGTGGCCTTTTCTTGTGAAAACTGATAGATAGAACAAATAGTAGTATTAGTAAAAAAAAAAAAAAAAAAAAAAAAAAAAAAAAAGAAGAAGAAGAAGAAGAAGAAGAAGAAGAAGAAGAAGAAGAAGAAGAAGAAGAAGAAGAAGAAGAAGAAGAAGAAGAAGAAGAAGAAGAAGAAGAAGAAGAAGAAGAAGAAGAAGAAGAAGAAGAAGAAGAAGAAGAAGAAGAAGAAGAAGAAGAAGAAGAAGAAGAAGAAGAAGAAGAAGAAGAAGAAGATGAAAAATAAGAAGAAGAAAAAGTAAAGAAAAAATAATAATAATGAGAAGAAAAACAAGAAGAAAAAAAGATGAAGAAGAAGAAGAAGAGGACAAAAGAAGAAAAAGAAGACAAAAGAAGAAAAAGAAAAAGAATAAGAAGAAGATACAGATCATAGAATGTAAATTAAAAATGTCACAGTGCCAAATACACTGGCTCAGTTCATATGTCTATGGAATTTTTTTTTTTTTTTTAAAGAAAATTGACAAGCTGATAATTGTTGAATAGCGGCAGAAAATTTGTGTTTCGATTAGAACGCAGAGAATAGCCTGAATGGAATCAAAAAGAATTTTGGAGCCAGCCAGAAAGTATTTTTTTCGTTGGAATCTGCATCAATTCGGATTTACTTCACAGTTAAACTTGGTTTCCTGGTCGACCCAGCCTAAAATGTGTTCCAGTGAAAGTCATGGAAAGTAAAGGTGGTCGGTGCGATGTCAACATTTCTACTTAGCAAAGTGGTCCAGCCGTTGAGCTTGCGCTCTGAAGGCCGTGAGTTCGTTTCAAGAGTGCAGTTTTTATGGAGATACATGGCATTGTCGCCCAAGATGCAGAGGTCGTGCTTTGTGCGACGCTCTCGGCAGGCAGCTAGCTATTCTACGGAGAGAGACCCAGCCGTATGGGATAATACCCGTTGTAATGAAGTCAATCATCTCGCCTTTACCTTTCTCTACCAAGTACTAGTTGGTCAATAAAAGAGAAGTTTAGCCTACAAGCATTTCCTGATGCGCCACTGGTGTAAAATTTTGCTTTTAAAAAAAAAAAAAAAAAAAGATGTGCACTTTCTAAAAAATAGATACTGACAGGAAAATGTTGTGAGAAAAGGAAACAAAAACGAAAACTTAGTTACAGCTGTGAGAGTAAATGGAACAATCAACAACAGAGACGCTAATTGTGAGGATTCTGTAAATCTTGGAAGAATTACCGTACTGATTATTTGTTGACTTATTAAGTAAGTAAAGTGAGAGACCATTTTTTCGCCAGTAGCTCCTGATGTGGGTTCTTATCCCTAGTTTAGGGAAAGACAAAAATGCACCATCTTCGCCACCCTCCTTCCCACCCGGCCAAAAAGCACGTCGCAAAGGTAAACTAATTACGGTGTTTCCTATAAAGTCGGAGTGCATCTGGCTGAAATGGAAGAAACCAACAGACTTTTTATGAATAAACCAGATATGTAAAACGGATGTGCACACAAATCTCAAGGTCTGGAACAAGACTCAAGTCCAGAAGTGAACGAACAACCAAAATGTTCCACAGAGTTTGCAGCCGGTGAACGGGAAGATGATGAAGAAGAAGAAGAAGAAGAAGAAGAAGAAGAAGAAGAAGAAGAAGAAGAAGAAGAAGAAGAAGAAGAAGAAGAAGAAGAAGAAGAAGAAGAAGAAGAAGAAAGAAGAAGAAAAAGAAGAAGAAGAAGAAGAAGAAGAAGAAGAAGAAGAAGAAGAAGAAGAAGAAGAAGAGAAGAAGAAGAAGAAGAAGAAGAAGAAGAAGAAGAAGAAGAAGAAGAAGAAGAAGAAGAAGAAGAAGAAGAAGAAGAAGAGGAGGAGGAAGAAGAAGAAGACGAAGAAGAAGAAGACGAAAAAGAAAAAGAGGAAGAAAAAGAAGAAGACTAAAGGCGCACCAGGTATAATATGCTCGGCTCATATTGTAGAGACTAATCGGCCCTCAGAGGGTGATGTGGTCGACATCAGGTAGACCGCCTTTACTTCCCTGGGCATTGCTTGGTACCCATTTAGGCTGAGTCAAACGTAGGAGCCAAAGCAAATTTTAAAAACAATCTCTCTCGGTGAAGACTCAAACTCAGCACCCGTCGAGAGCATCGCACAAAGCACGGACGCCTAGCTGCGATGACCATCCCACCGAGTATTTTTAAAAAAGCTGCATTCGTGAACCAAACGACGCAGCCGTAAAAACGAACCCACGACTTTCAGAGCTTGAAACAAACGACTTGACCCACTTGGCCACTTAAAACCACGCCTGCACCAGTCCTACGTCTGGCTGGCTCAATGGGGATGTCTTTAAAATCTCTTTACCGCCCATATTTACATTATTAGGGCGCTGTAGAACAGAAAACGTCTTGACCAAGTGCATTTCAGGGCTACTGTGATTTCGAAACTAGTCTGGACATTTTAATTATATATGTGAATTTCTTTACAGACTTTTGTCATGGCATAGAAGGTGTAGTAGACACACGAACAGATACACGCAGTTTCGGATCGCAGATTGTGGAGTGGCATAATCGCTCGCGCCAGTCGTCAAGACACTTGATGATGATGATGGTGGTGGTCATAGTGGTGGTGGAATATTACGTTGAGCAACAGGGAAGAGAGGGAATGAAGCAAGGATGCTCGAAGTGAATACTGCATGAAATGCTGCTCGTAAACTAAATACTATCAGTGGGTTGCATTTTATATCTTCAGTCCAAAATGGTGATTCCATAATTGCCATATTTTCTTCGAATAAAGTATGTAGTTCATTAAAGGTGACACAGGACAGTACAGGAACATCGTAGCAAGGGCGGGGTGGTTTCAGAATGCACACGGTATATAATTGTGTGTGGTTATGTGTGGTTTACGGAAAAAAACAACAGTAAACGACCCTTTTCCATGCCTTTAGGCGTACTGGACATATGGTGCTAGTCCTATATTTTAAAGAGCAATTGGCACTTGGGAAAGGGGGAGGGGTTGATGTGATCAGCACCACACTGACCGCTTTTACTTCCCAGGACCTTACTTGGTACTCATTTAAAGCTGAGTCGACCGTGTGTGGGGGTCATTAAAAAAAAAGTCTGTCACAGTTGTCGTGGAATGATAAGCCATTACACATCAGTCCGTAAGACTGGTAACTTGACCTACCTGTAATCGGCACAAAATTCAAACTTGGACTCGTCCGGAAAGATATAGTCCGTTATATCTATATATATATATGCCTTTATTGGACAACATTATTATGTCTACATTTTCTAGTTGCTTTGACTAAACTCCACTTTTAAATGTATTTATATTGGATATATATTAGAGGAGTTATTTGAGGTTTCTTAGAAACCGATTTACTCCTTGCCCATGTATACTAGGAACTCCTTTTTTACCAACGCCTGAAGTGCGTAATTGGCGGCATTCTCTCTTGCCGGCTTCCAAGCGTCCAGACGTGTCAATCGATGCCTGTACAATTCATTTGAAAAAGGCGATCTGGAATGTCTCTGACTTTCCATATGCTTGGGTAAGTTAATTATAGTTTACGAGTACCTAAAATGATGTCTGTTAAAGTAGTCACTGCTGTAGAGAGATCAGTATCGGCTGTGGGATCACAGATAGTTCGACCGTTCTTGATCGCTAGAGAAGCGGATTCGAACGTAGACCTTCCTCTGTACAGACTAAATAGCCTATGCCCTAAATAACTCACCCATACTGGTAAACCTAATAACCTTACAAGTGTGTACTATTTAAACTAACAACAGAAGTTTGTGCATACAAAATGGGGACAGAATTAGGTCAGGACCTTGTCAGCCAGCGTGTGAGTGTGTTTGACCCAGATCAATGAATGGTAGGACTGGCTTTGGGAGTCGTAAGGAATAAAGGTACTGGCAGTAAATATTGGTGTCTGTGTGCAGAGGGGAGGGGGGAGAGAGAGTGATATATGTGTTAGAACACTCTATCTATCTCCACTGTATATCTGACTTTCCTTCTCTTGCACTAAACAGACAGATGAATGATAGGGGACTTGTGTCTCCTGGTCTGGAAAGGCATTCTGAGGAATGAAGCAGGGGAGCAAAGGTGGAGTAGGCAGTTGGGGGATGATGACTGATGCTTGTTCTGTCTTTCCTGTCAAGATGTTACCCTCTTGGTGATGACTAATTCTGAGTTATTTCTTGGCAGGATGAATCCTTTGTGAGGAGCTGGCAGAAGTTTCACAGTGCAACCAACACCCACCAACCATAAACCAACTATCAACCAACTACCCACCAGCTAACACCTGTGAAGGTTCCTGACATCATCACTATGTGGGGACATATATCCCAAACAGCCTACCAGTGCTAGAGCTTGGTGTAGCTCAAAGACAGTGTTGTGACCTGACTGGTGGGAGAGACTTGCTGAGTACCGGTACAGTTGCTGTGTCCTCTATGGTGAGGTACTCTTTCACTACCTGATCCAGTTGAGCAGAATTACCAGAGTCAAAGACAGTCGAATCATCAGGAGCTGAGGGAAGAATCATAGACGGAAAGAGGAGAAGCTAAGTTTGATGCCTTATGTGCTTTATTCCTCACAGCTCCTATGTTTTCCAAGGATGAATATATGCTTCCTCCAGGACTTTCTGACTGTTTAACTTTGGTTGATTATAGTCTTTGTATTCTGGAATCCAGCTGTTGTGTTTTGACAATTACTTCACTATTATATATATGTGTTATATTGATTACATGCATTCATTTTCATGGCTGACTTAGGTGTCTCTATTTCACATTTTTAAGTGTTTAGCAGTTGTGAGTGTATGTATCTTCATTTTATGTGTTAACATGGTTATGATAATGACTTATCATAACCTGGGGGCTTTCTTTAGTAAGTAGTGGGGGTGTCCAGCCAAGTGTGCCTAGGAATATTGTATTCATATACTGATATATTTTGTAGTGCCAATACTTGAGTTGCCCTACTCCAGAAATAAGTTGAGCGTATATTGGCCACGGGGAATCCCTTAGACCAATACGAGCCAAACGTCTCAACATAATTATTTCTGAGTGCTGTTGGTTCTAAAGGAGAAATCCTTACATCAGGCACGTGACAGGAGTGATATGTGACAACAGTCAGGGCCCGAACCCACGACAATCTGATCCGCAAGTATGAGTCTATCCGCTATACCACGGCGACGCCCGAGTTGTGTGCTGCATATTATGATTATAACACATGATGCAACACACAAGAGTACTGGAGAGTATCGGTGGTTGATTACTTGCTCGCCACGTCGGTGACGCGGGTTTGAATCCCGGCCGACGACACATTTTAGGGGCGAATACGTGGCAATGTGATCAAGCAGTTGCCTCGTGCTCTAAAGGTCGTGGGTTCGTCTCAGCGGAGCCACGTTCAGTTAAAAAGTGAGCCCTGAGGATCATTTCTGCAGCTTCAGAGTTCGTGCAATGTACGACGCCTGGCAGGCGGCTTTCCATTCTGTCGATATATCTGACTTCCTAGGTGTCTACCATCTACCTACCTACCTACCAACCAGCTAACCAGTTGCTCTAGCTTAGCTACTTACTCACATACCTTCATAACTATTTGCTTAGTGAATGTCCTGTCAAACTATCAATTTTCTTAAATATATACTTGCTTGTCTAAAACATATACCTGACAGAGAGTCAGTCCTTCGCTGAGTCAAACGTGGGAACCAAAGCCAATTTTAAAAACAATCTCACTCGGTGTAGACTCAAACACAGGACCTTCGGGTTACAGGGGTAGCACATTCTTCTCTACGAGTTGAGCTAACTTGCTTTATGCATTCGAACGTACTGTGTTTCCAAAAAATAATGTCTAGAATGAAAGACTTTATGAATGGCAAGTCGGAGTCCAGATGCCACTGACATTTTTTATGCGAAAATCAAAACAATAGCGGTTTTAATTTCATGGGACTGGGGGAAAGGATGCAGTATCATTTTACTTTTCAGTCTTCCCGCCTACTTGTATGCCGGCTTACTTAATTAGCTGCCTGCTTGTCTAAACTGTCGGCTCTGTGGCTAAGTCGATGCGAACGCTTCGTAATGCCGAGGTGCCGGGCCATGCGCCTTGCGTTGGTTTCGACAGTGGTATCAGGGGGCCGACCGTCCAGTAAGAAATGGCAAATACTGGACGTAAATTTGCCTAGAGAAACCACACAACAGCCAGGGGCTGCTGGGGTTGGTTCTGCAACGTCCTGTAAAAGGATACGCAACTAACCTAACCTTGTCTAAACCACAACCACACTTCCCACCCCAACCCCTCTCCATGAATCGCTAAGTCATAGCTTGTGTTTGTAGTATTCATTTATACATACTCACTTTCCTTCCTACATATCTATCCATATACCATGTCAATGTTTGATTACATGTGTTCACTAGCATTTCTTTGTGTCGTCCTTTCAGCTGTTTGACTGTTTATTGATTCATTGATTAATCTCTTTCCTTCTTTAACTGTCTATCTATGTCTCTGCTCTGCTCTCTCTCTCTCTCTCTCTCTCTCTCTCTCTATATATATATATATATATATATATATATATATATATATATATATATATATATATATATGTGTGTGTGTGTGTGTGTGTGTTTTGCTGTTTCAAGTCTAAAAGAGATGATAAGTTGGCCCACAAAAATCCCAATACATTACACCATCAACGCCTCTACTTTAAAATATAAATGTACAGTTAAATGCTTGTTCGCAAAAAAAAAAAAAAAAAAAAACGTGTTTCAAGGCGGCCTAAAACAATTTTCACAAATAACCTTTGAAAAAGTTAAAAGTAGCCTGCAGATGTAGCTAAATTACAAACAGTTTTGTTAGAAAGGCGTAGATTATTTAGTTCAATGAATAAGACTAGAAATCAAACAGAAATGAAGACAACAAGGGATAACCAAAAACACGCCACATATGACATAAGCACCTTGTACTTTCCACTTTTAAAACGTGTCATTTTAACTCTTAGACTTCACTTTTTTTAAACTTTTAAACTCATTGTTGTGAGTGTGTTTAAGGATATGCTGACCATTCGTTAGAAAAAATTTAAAATGTAAAGGACTCGTTTTTATGTCTTTCGCTCATCGGACATAAATGTAGGTACATTATACGTATCAAACAAATAGGTATGTATTGATTAACTCTCGAGAACAGAAGTAAAAAGATGGAAGGACACATTGGACAGTATAACATTCAAAAAGTATAGCTACCATGCATGGAGTCGAATCTGTTACTTCCAAATGACGTGTTTACCTAACAGGACATTTCCGGGTACCCATTTTAGTGTGGGACTACAGTGGAGTCAAAGTAAATTCTTACTTTTTTTTTTATAGTACTGGGTGAAACAATAAATGTGAAGAAATTTAAAATGTCAGAAACTTTGAATGTCTAGGCTCTGTAATAAATAGCAATAGAGACTGTTTGCCAGAAATTAAAATGAGGATGGCCATAGCAATGCAAAGATTAAACAGCATAAAAAGTCTAGCAGAGATCAAAATTAGAATTTTGAAGGCATGCATCTTCCCTGTAGCAAAATACGGATGTGAGTCGTGGACTATCTCCCAGTTCTCAAGAAAGGAATAGGGACTTTAGAGCTGAAATGCTATAGAAAGATTCTCAGAATATCTTGGACAAAGAAGAGGAGAAATACTGACATCTTGAAAGATCTGAACATCAAGGAAGATTGGCCAATAAACAGTATCCTGTCTCGGAAGCTGAAATAGTGTGATCATATCAAGCGCCACGACCGATTGGAAAAAAAATTATAGCAGAAGGCATGGTACCATGAAGGAGGGGCAGGGGCCGACCAACAAGAAGTTGGGCACAGGATATAAGTAACTCTTTGAGTATGAAAGTGCATGAGGCGGGAGAGTTGGCGAGAGACCGAGTTTCTTTCAGGCAGACCGTGATGAAAGCGACGTTCTGTAAAGAACCTGCTACATGATGATGATCTTCATGACTGGATGACAGTTCGAACCCTGGACCTTCGGACCAGCAGGCAAGCTTCTTTCTACTCTAATAACGCGGCACCCCTATTATTATTATATTCTTGTGATGTGGTTACATGTAGAGTGTCGACCTAATAAGGCACTCGATTTCCATGTGAAATAAAAAAATAAAAAAAAGGCAGGCCGTCGCAAATGAAGCCCAGTGGGTTCGGAAAATAAGAGGCAAAAAGAGGGGGATGGGGTGACTGACTATTATCGTCATACAGCAGGCCCTTTGCAGAACGTTGCTCTAATCACGACTTGCCTGAAAGATTAGAATGACTGACTGACTTTCAACCCCACCAGGACATCACACAAGCGATAAACACCGGATGACACAAAGTGCCACACCATGTGGATCAGGATCGATGTGGAGAGGTCCCAGAAACCGCGTTCAGAAAATTGGCCATATTTATGGCCTGCCTATATTGCGGCCCCTGGCAAAAACCAGGGTGAGGCTTCAAATAACAAAAAAAAAATTTCGTCCTCAAAAGGACGAAATATGAATAGATTAGAATGACAAGTTTACGGTTGGTTTATCGGACTGGTGTTGGACTTTAGCGTTCGGCAGAGAGACCTTGGCAGGCATTTATCGTACTGTGTAGCTTTATAGAGATGAAAAGTTCTTTTCCACTAGGGACTCGGACCAGTCTACCGAGGCTCATCCCCCATGATGTTCCATTGCGTCTAAAGCCAGCTCGAAGCTCTTTCGGCAGCTTCGCCCAGCTATTTTAGTCCCTGCTTCCTTTCATTTTTTCGCAAGCCCGGGTGCTTTGGTGCATTGCATTTGGAAGTGGAGATGAGCCCTATTGGGCTTACCTCGACGACGAAGATTTTAACTGTGTATGTTTCGTCTCTCCTCAGACCGGCTACGAGTTCACTATACTTTTCGAGCTTGCACAGGTGATTTTCTTCCATTCACAACTCGTACAGCAGGGTCGGCTCTATCAGGATGAGCTGGCATTTTTTCCGCAGATTGCAGAACTTTGTCTGGTCTCAGGCCGATCTTTCGGATTGACTCCGGATACTTTTCAATACCTGACAGATCGTCAGCCATGTAATGAAACATTTGACTGTTTATTAAGCCGTAACACTTTATGACTGAGCTAGAAAAGTTACAAAAGAATACATAATTTGGTTGATAAAACATTCCAGGAGGTCAGAAAATTATAAGAAAAGCAAATGTTATGTAACATAAAAAGCATAGTGAGTTGATGCGTACACACTGAGTCACATGAAGAGACTGACCAGAAACCTTTGTCCTTACCGAATGACATAAGTTAACTTAGGAGCTAATCTTGATCTTTGGACTGGTGCATGACTGCGCAGAGTGTGGCGGTAATCTGTGTGCATGTGGCGTGTCTAGTCCAAGGATTCTTTAGTCGTGTGAGATAAAAGATGACTTCAAACAGAGATGGTGTCACAATTATATGGGCCTAGATTATCACAAATATTAAACAAAAAACAAAAAAAAAATGAAATTGCAAAAGTACAATAATAACCTTGATGACTGATAAGTGAGCTTAACCACTCAACAGGCATTTACCGACTTAAAGAACCATTTTCACGCCTACGGAAAGTCCGATTTATAGTGCAAGACGCATGTTTGTATACACTAGTGTTTCTCAAAGTGGGCGTTACTGCCCTCTTCTGGGCGATAGATGCAAATGTGGTGACCGCTGCAGGTGGGAGGGGAAGGTGGGAAACTTAGGTTTAGTTAAGGGCATTGGTTAATAAAATTAAGCTAGTTATGGGGAAAAAAATTGCATTAAAAAAAAAAAAAAAAAAGAAGAAGAGCATAATGATAAACTGGTACCTGTTTCAAAGTTATGTAGCAGGATTAAAAAAAAAAAAATGGTAAAGTCGGGAGATGCGAACTAGTGTCATTGCGAACGGTTATAAACCATAAGTGCTCTACCACCATCACGGACTGCTGGAAAGAAACTGTCAACCTGTGTCGCCGTCCGCACGTAACTCTGTAGCTACAGCGACGTTCCTCCATTCCCCCTAGAGTGTCAGCTCTTGTGTGCAGCAGAATAAATTCGTGGTAATTACTTAATTTTCAAAACAATGAAATTTTGAGTTTTTGCCAGTCATCTTATTCTTTCTTTTTAACATTATTTTAAATGAAATTTTTGTTGCTGTTTTGTTGTAGTATTATCTTTTCTTTTCCATACTTTTCACCCGCATGGATACTTTTCAATACATGACATGATAGGTCGACAGCCATGTGATGAAAAGTTTGACTGTTTATTAAGCCGTAGCACTTTATGACTAAGCTAGAAAAGTTACAAAAGAATACATCCCTATCCACTTGAGCAGAACATTTCTACAAACGGAAGTTACTCACAACATGTAATCCTGGATTACCAACGGCTAGCTAGAAAATAGTCAGTCATTCAGTCAGTCGGTCAGACAATCAGTCATTCAGTCAGTCATTCAATCAGTCAGTCAGTCAGTCAATCAGTCAGTCAATCAGTCAGTCATTCAGTCAATCAGTCAACCAATTAATCATTCAGTCAATCAGTCAGTCAATCAGTCAGTCAGTCAATCAGTCAGTCAGTCAATCAATCAGTCAGTCAGTCATTCATTCAGTCAGTCAGTCAATCATTAAAACTGAAAGAGGAAGTTCCTTTAGTTCAGTCTAAAAGCGGGAAGTCTTTTTTTGTTTTTGTTTTTAAATCTCCTCATCATCATCAGGTGCCTGGCCGACTGGCGTGGGCGATCATGCATCTTCACAGTCCGTGATCTCCTGCAGCAGGTATCAGTTCGTGTGTCGACACACCTCCATGCCATGCAACAAGACTGTCAAGAATCTTCTCTCGTTGTCTTCCTCTATCCCTCCTTCCACAGATCTTTCCAGTGGTCACAACATGTTCTATTTTCTCTCTTCTCATAACATGGCAGAAAAATGATGACTGTCTCCATCTGATGTCTGTGATAAGTTGTCTTCGGGCTCCCGCCTCTTTTGAAACCTCTTGGTTGCTTTTTTTGGCCGTCCAAGGTATACTAAGTATTCTTCTATAAAACCACATATCTGAGGCCTCTAGAAATTGTTTGGCCTGTGTATGATTGTCCAGGATTCAGAGCCATATGTTAAAACTGGAAGTATGTAGCAAGAAAGAATTATTTTTTATTTTACCTCTCAATGACAAAGATATATTGCATAAGATGTTCTTCATTGTATAAAATGCAGTGTTTACCTGTCCTATTCTTTTTTAATCTACATAACTTATATTTATAAATATTTTGTATTAAGTTACCAACAGTCTACGTGTAGTTGGCTGTAATCCTAGAAAGCAAAAAAAAAAAAAAAAAATCTGTAACTTAGCTTTTTCTGAAGTCAGAATAGAAAGTGGAAAGTAAGAGTCTAATATATATTAATAATAGTCCGCAATGGACTATTCTACCTCCCTACACAAAAAGAGAATATCCATAATGTTAGGAAACCAAAAGTACCCTGCCAGCTAAACTATCGACACAACTGACGCACACCGTTAAGTTTATGATCAATTCTAGAATGTATGCCTAGCAGTAAAAAAATAATTGAAAAAAAAAAAAAAAAAAAACAGTAACTTTCATATTTTCCTTTGTTGTATTAATGTGTAATGTCAAGGCTGCTATGGTTGATTTAACAAATATGTACCCTTTCAAGTTTCAAAGCATCTTATACAATTAGCACTTTAGTCTTGGATATTTTCTGATTAGCAATTAGTTGTTGTTATCGATCCAGCGGCGCATGAGCTTTCGCCCTTTGGCCCAATGCCATGTAGTGGAATTTGCATGTTTTCACAAGCTGTTCTTTTCCTCCGCACAAGGCGTTCCACTTGTCCGGTCGTGGAGGGAGTAGCATTCTTCTATTCTCGCTGAGTTTTGGGCACTCAAAGAGATTGTATTTAACTGTTGCGTAGGGGTAGTTACATAGCTGGTACTCTGGGGAGTGTTGTGGCTGTATTCTCTATAAGTGTCATCTGCGTGGAGTATGTTTTGTTCTAAGTCTGAAGATGGTGGCCTGGTCCCTTATTGTTAGATGATTAATGCTGTCATTAGAATCAGGGCCAGCCACATGTCTATAAACCTCTCTTCCAGTGTCTCCCATGGCCCATCTGTTCAGCCAAGTTTCTTTGTTTATAGCTTTTATAAGTGTTTTTGCTGTCTGCAGGGTTGTCACTGTAGGTGGTTGTTCTTGTGTTGCTCCTTTCTTTGCCAGTCTAGCAATTAGTAAGGACGGTCATCTCAGCACTGCAGACAGATACATTGGCGCATCGATCTACTCCAAAATATCCCTACAAACATAAAACGATCACACCAGTTCTGTACTGAATAGAATAAAACGTCTTGTTCCATTAGGGAGATGGTCATGTCCGGGTTCTCATTTAGCTCGCCGATAAACGACTTCGTCACCAGTTGGGACAATATTTGGGTATGTTTCCTTTGATGGCATCTACACTGCAGGACTCCTCTTGGTGGCGTCCAGTGCTTAACCATTTTATCTGGCGTACAAAGCCTAGTCATAATTATCACCCAAACCCCCACTATTTTCAGGGATGCTGGTTGAAGACGGTGATTATTTTTCTTAGCAAAGCACCCTCCATCCTAGACTCGATATCTAATAAGAGGCAAAATTAGTTGAAAGAGGGAGGCGACGGGCAAAGAGCTAAATACATTGATGGTTTGGTCACACGCATGGGACAGGTCAAGAGCACTGACATGATCCGTAATACTGCTGATCGTCTAGAAAAGCGAATGATTGCTGCCTCTGGCACGGTAAAAAAAAAAAAAAGTAAAAATCCCTTTTCACGCCTTAGGCGTATCGGGCATATGGGAAGAGCGCCCATATTGTACAGACCATCAGCACTCGGTGGGTAATGTGGTCAGCATTACAACGGCCGTCTTTACTTCCCCAGGACCTCTGGCATGGTACATAATAATAACTGTTATATTTTGAGGCAGAAAAAAAAGGGGCGGTAGGTCTCTCACACTCACACACACACACACGTACACACACATACACATGTACACACGCACACATACATACACACACACACACAGTTTGGAAAACACTGGTATAGACCAAAGGGCACAAGCTGGATGAAACCGGCAACATCTCGCCAACCATCTCTACGGCAGAATGAATTGTAGGTGCACAGTTGATCCTAGGTCGACTTTACATTCAAGGTTATTGTTTTTTAAACTGCCGTCGATGCCGATTGCAGTCATGACTTTCGGACTAGCCGGCAAACGTTCAATAACTCCTATACTGAAGCTGTCTGTGTGTTTGTGTGTCCGTTTATCCCCTCGGGACTGTTACCTGAAAAGCTCGACATCCTATGATCGGAAGATCTCAGTCTGTTTGGTAGACAAACAGGACCTGCAGGTTTTACACAGTTAACCCTATCCCCCCCCCCCACCCACAACCCCCCCTCTCCTGTGTATCTCGTCCACTTTTATTGTAACCTATTCTATCTTAAACGTTATTTTAACTAGGCGTGTACGTTATCATTATTATTTGAAGTCTGTTGCTTTTAGCGACAACGTCTTTGGATTACACGAATATAACACAGGTCTAGAATTGGAGAGTAGTCGCCAGATGGGACCGTTTAGTGTTTCTCTTCTAGAGCCCCTAAATATCTTTACACGCACAGGACAGCAGGTTACACCGGGCTGTTGCAGTCGTTACGATTGTCTGCATTATAATATATTTCCTGTTTGATCTTGGATATACCCTGTTGGTCTGCTATTAGTATTGAGAATTCTTTCTTAAAACTCATGCTGTTAAACTTTCAGGCAGCAGCCTGGAGATGACAAGTCGACTAATCGATGTTTTCTAATACCATAAGTACCCTTTAAAAAAAACAACATCTTGTTGACATTCATCCTTTTTCCCCCTAATCCTTCATACAAAATGCAAATATGACTTTGACTCATTAAATCCGTGTGTGTGGACAGGTTTAAAGCAAATAGCAATGTATGATAGAAATGAGTTACAGTAAACACTGTGATAAAAATAGTTTATGTCCTTGTTTAAAAAACAAAAACAAAAAAAAAAAAACGTAAAGATAATTGGCAAAAGTAAAATAAGTCGTTTGACAATGAAAGAGTTATTTTGTTTTGTCCATAGAAGAGACTTAAAAATCATAGTCTGTACATTGCTTGGACAGGAGATCTGAATATTTTCCATTCTTATTCTGTAATTAAAGTGTAAAGGACCCTTTTCCACGCCTTTAGGCGTATAGGGCATATAGGGATAGACCTATATTTTTATAGACCAATCGGCACAAAATGGGTGGTGTGGTCAGCATCACGCCGTTGCTTTGACTTCCCGGGAGTGCACCCGGTACCCACTCAAGGCTGGGTCGACCTGGGAGCTAAGGTCATTTTTGAAAATAGTCCGGCTCCGCCAGGGAGCGAACCCAAGACCATCCGATTCGCGGCGAGCGTCTAGCCGCTCGGCCGCATTCTTATTCTGGGGGAAGTGGAAAATCTGCGACAAAGCAGCACCACGTTCATTAAAAAATAAATCATACGACAGAAACTGTAGAAGAAAGACGATCGCCGATGTCTATCGCAGAAGGAATAAACACACTGGACACATAAAATGACCACTAAAACACATTTGTTACTGGAGTTGTGCCATCACATTGGCATGCGCAAAGCATGTGGTGTGTGCAAAGGGTCAATTATACCATATCAAGAAAAGGTGTAGAAATTAAAAAGCAGAAACTCTGCCAGACCAACAATCAAAAACAAATAAAATCAAACTTACTAAAAGCTTATAAAATCAAAAAATTGCGATAATGCTCAGCATTGGGCAAGCTGATTAACTATTGCTGAAAAATTGGAAGGAATTACACATTACCATAAACATGTATGCTGTGACAGGCAACATCTACTATGTCCAGTGATTAGGCTTGCATCAAAATCTTGTTTAATCGCATTTGAAATTACCCCATTCACACTCACACATGTTCATCTCAATGCTCTATCACTGTAGTATGAGGGAGGCTTCCAGAATATGCACTCCTGTATAGTTCTGACTTTGAACTTCACATGTTGTAGATCACCTCAACCGACTCAGATCAAGCACATTGTAGACTTACCGCTCATTGGTTGTATTTTACAACTCAAGTTTCCATGTAAAAAGCGGAAGCCAGTCTTGCACCAACCTAACTCAGTCGTCTTTGTCGACATGCAAGGCATCTCACTAAGATTCCATTAGCTGTTTCCCTTAACAACCAAGGTAACATACGGACTGTGTATTAAAGTATTACAAATACTATTGATATTTTGTTGCGGTTCGTTTATTACATTAAATATGGCGGACAGACCCGTTGTTTCACGGTTTACTAAAGATAATTAACAGCAGTCGTTACTATATTTTTTAATTTCCTAACAGTTAAACAAAACAAAAATATTTCAAGGAACGACAAGGAAGTAATCCCACTTGACTTTGAAACATATAGAGTTCAGTAGCTTCAAAGACTTATCAAATGCATACATAAGCCACATTATTTTGCCATCATATCTTCTTATCCAATACCTTGCCCCCCCCCCCCCTTTTTTTTTTTTACCTTAAAAATCTTTTTAAGCTTTCAGAAAGAAAACACAAATGTGAAAACTGCTCAAATGAAAACCACCCAGACAGTAAGTAGCCTTAGCATTCAAGATAAAAGGTATTCGTGAGATTAGATGACCGCCCAAGCAGATGTATCCGTTTTGATTTGTTGTTTCAATTACATTGAATTTTCGCATTTAAAAAAAAAAAAGTAAAGATCCCTTTTTTATGCCCGTGTGCGCATCGGGTATATGGGAAGAGGACCCATATTTTTACAAACCAATCAGCAATAGGTGGGTAATGAAGTCAGCATTACGCCGGCCGTCTTTACTTCCCCAGGACATACATGCTGGTACCTATTTTAGGCTAGGCGAAGCCCAAGACCATAAAAATCCACGCAGCCAGCAGTAGGTTTCGATCGCGGTACGTTGGAATCACCAGACGGACTCGCAACGCCTAAGCCACGGACGCCTTGCTGCATATACATTGTATCTTTGTCTTCTGCGGCGTCTGCCCTCAAAGGGCGGTAAGTACGTTGTGTTATGGTTAACAGTGCAAGGTTTGACATTTGCGCCTTTCAACCCAACAACGAAATACTTAATCTGTTTAAATCACCATTGATCACTGGCATCATGTTGCTAATGGGCTAAAATGGCTGGGGCAATTTGAGAGAACGTGACATGACAGAGAGGTTAAAACTGTATATACAAGAGAGCTAAATAGTCGTAGACCTCGAAGCTAAGCAAGAAGACGATGGAGAGATAATGTACAGACAGTCCTGCAAACACTTAGTGTCCAGAATCCGAAAGAGAAGGCCAACGAGAAAGATGAATGGAGGAGGAGGGATATCTGCAGCAATGAACCTCAAGGGCTCAGACTGCTACAGAAGAAGAAGAGGAAGAAGAATAAGAATAAGACGAAGAAGAAGAAGAAGAAGACGAAGAAGAAGAAGAAGAAGAAGAAGAAGAAGAAGAAGAAGAAGAAGAAGAAGAAGAAGAAGAAGAAGAGGAAGAAGAAGAAGGAGAAGAAGAAGAAGAAGAAGAAGAAGAAGAAGAAGAAGAAGAAGAAGAAGAAGAAGAAGAAGAAGAAGAAGAAGAAGAAGAAGAAGAAGAAGAAGAAGAAGAAGAAGAAGAAGAAGAAGACCCAATTCATTCGATGTCAGTAAACCTCTAATTATTAGTTTTTTAACGAACTGATCTATTCTTGAACACCGCCACCCACACTCAACAATACCCCACAACCTCCACAGAGAGTGTAAATCACATCAAGTCGCTTCGCTGAGATTACTTGCGGGATCGCCATGTCTGAAAGCTGTCCCCGTGGAAACAACAACACTCGGTGGAAGAAAATAAAACAATAACCTCTTTGTATTGTTATTTAATTTTTTTTTATAAATATTTTGTATTGCTGCTCTCGCCAACAGTGCAACAGATATTCGAATGCAAACAGTTTGATTTATTAAACCTTACTGAGGCACGTCATGACAAGGATAAAAGTAGATAACTTTTTCACAACAAGAAAGTTGGAGGGAAAGAGAAGCAAGAGAACACCAGGATAGGCGATATTAAACAGTTTTATTACATGGCATGTTTATGAAAACTGCAGTACACGAGACTGAAGGATGTAAGCAGACATCATGTCACACATCATACTGAGTGGGCTATTACGATATGATCCATTGTTCAAGAGCATCGGCGCAAGAGATGATCAATGAAAATCCACTCCAAGGAGACATCTTTACAGATGGAACTGTAGTGAGAGGTAAACAGACGGACGGGGTTTTATGGCAAAGATGAATGGACAATGTTTGAAAACAGAGCCCCGTGTGTATAGTCACAACTTCCGGTTTGTGAATGGAGGTGGAGGCAGTAACCGCAGCTTTTCTGATGCCTTGAAAGCAGCACAGCCCAACATGTGGTAACTGTAATGGACTCACAGAGCATGCTTCAGAAAAAAAAAAAAAAAGGCTTTAAACGCGAATCTTCTGTCAAGGGTATTCGTGTATGCTGGTTGAATAGATTGGCTACTGCGGCTCTTCTGGTGGTGAACTACTCTGTAAAAGAAGTGGACCTCTTAAAAGCTTTCTGGGATTAAGTGGACACTGCAACAGAACAGAACGAGTATCTGTACTTCTTCTTCTTCTTCGCGTTCACCAGCTGTAAACTCTGGCGGAAACTTCTGGTTGTTTATCCACTGCTGGACTGCAGTCCTATTCCAGAACCTGAGTGTTTCGTGTGCATCCGTTTTACAGATCTGACTCATTTGTATGCAGACTGCTGGTTCCTTGCCTCTCAGGCAGATGCACTCCGACTTCGAAGGAAGCTCCCAATTAGTCGACTCTTACGACATGCTTTTGGGTAGGCAGTGGGTCTATTCTTGTTTTCCCTATAATAGGGCCCCGGAACCCACACGGGGGAGTATCCATACATTACCAGACTAAAGCAGCAAAATAAAAAAAAGGGGGGGGGGTGTGGGCGGGAGGTGAGCAGAATGTCTAATAAATATTCAAAGCTGGGGGCGGGGGGGGGGGGGGGGGGACATAGGCAAACTTTAAAAAAAGGTTGCAGCTGGTACCATTAGAATATCGGCTCTTAGTTGGCTATTGAGGAAGGAGACGGGGCTAGCGTGGAAATGTCCCGATGGCAGGGATGTCAATTCTTGATGGAATCATTCATTTATCAATTCGTTATGCCAAAAGTCTATATTTCAGACAGTCCACATACAGAAATTACCACTCTCCGTCATATTTACTGAGACATGAGAAAACTATTGCGTGTTGTCACACTGGATAGGTCCCCAAACTACGTGATGACAACTCAAGCATTAAATTTGATCTTATGGTAAATCAAGGGAATTGATCCGCATGGTTTCATTAGTAGTACGGGTAGGTAAAAAAAAAACAACCTAGGTAGCTCGTTGTCCCTACCCGGTCAGCCATGTTGGATCTGAAGCCACCCCACCGGTGGTTTTATTATCTCGAACTGGGAAAACCCCCCAAAAATATTTAGTGCACGTGCAGTGGACACCCTGCCTCTTTCTTCTGTCTTTCTTCTCGCTCCATTCTCTCCATCTGTCACATACATACAGAGCCAGGCGTACACTTAAGCCTAGCGACGTCCCACCTGTCGCGAAGACATCAAAGAGTTTAATGTGTCGGTAATGCAGTGCTGAAAGCAATGGTGCTACGAGAGTAGGTTGTATGGGTATTAGAAGTACCTTCAAAAGAAGTCTTTTGTTGGCGTGACTTTGTGATTCATCCAGTAATCACTCTGATCAAGTTCTTCTTTCTCAATAAGTGAACAAAGCACAGAGGAAGTACGGAGCCCACTTTCGCTTACATGTAGCGTATTTTCTTTCACCAGAGATAATACTTTTAACGGCAAAAAAAAAAAAAAAAAAAAGAGAACAAACAATATGTTAACATTCATATTGGAGGCTACAAAGCTTTAGTGTTATAAATGACGCAGCTTTGCAACAGCTTTTCCAGTGAGGTCATCGAAAAAGAAAGTATACAACAAATTAAACTAACGTTTTCCTTCTAAGTAGTGCGACTAAAGCTTACATACAGGGCTGGATGTAGACTTAATGGGGCCCTAAGATTTACACAGCTATGAGGCCCCTACTTTTTAAAATTACACCAGCTGATCTCAGAAGACCTAAATATATAGGAATGTTAAATTTATGGATAATGGAAATATGTTGTCGTTGAGTTTTTATAACAGAAATAATGAAGAATGTGTTTGCAAAATTACAGACATTACATATTATATAGTGGTCTAACATGCTCTATTAAAGAAAATGAATTCTAAATATGTATTTAAAAAAAAATAATTTTTTTTGCATTTAAAATATATTAAAACAGAACGCCATTTGGAAAAACCAATATACAATTGTTGAGGCCCCTGCAGATTCTGAGGTTCTAATCTGAAACTTTTTTTTTAGCTTATACCTAAATCCAACACAGCTTAGAGGGAATTGATATACTTTCACAATGCAATTTTCGTCGTTTATCAGAACATTACAAATCAGTCCGTTTAGAAAAAGACCGTTCTCATGGCTTTCAGACTGTGCAAGGAAACTAACAACATGAAAAAGATGCCCCACCCATTCCAACCGCCCCAACACACAGGTTAAATTCCCACCAGTTACCTGCGGACACCATTTAGCCAACCTACATTGCCGAGAGAACACAGTTTATATTTTATTCTAAGTAACGCCCCTCTACCTTCGTCACAAACGATGTCCAAATTCCCAAGATGTTTCCCACGTATGCCATGGCAGGACACATTTAACTAGTGGTTTCTATTTCAAGTCGGCTCTGTGGCTAAGTCAATACGAACACTTCGTAATGCCGGGATGCCGGGTTCGATCAAGGCTGCGGGCCACGCGCCTTGCGTTGGTTTCGACAGTGGTATCAAGAAAGCCGACCGTCCAGTAGCAATGGCAAACTGCTGTATGTAAATTTGCCTAGAAAAACCACACAACAGCCAAGGGCCAGTCCGCAATGGGGTTAGTTCTGCAACGTCCTGTAAAGGGTACGCACCTAACCTTAACCATCTATTCCAAGTTGGTCATTGGTAACACGTCCACTCTTTGAGCGAACTGTTGTTTTCCTTTGAAGGTAACAGCTTTTCATCATGATGTGCACACTTTTTGTTTTTTACTTTATGTGAGAAAACGGTGTCGCCGTACTGTAGCGGCTAGACGCTCGCACACGGATCGGAAGGTGGTGGATTCGGGTCCTGATGGAGTCAGTTTCCCCCCCCCCCCCCTCAAAAGTACCTTGGCTCCCAGGACGACATAGCTTTGAGTGGGTACCAGGTGCAGTCATGGGAAATAAAAGCGGCCGTCATAGTACTTACCATATCAGCCGCCTAATGCCTGTTGGTTTATAAAATAGAGGTCTAACCCAATATGCTTAATAAGCCTGAAGGTGTGCGAAAGGGACCTTTATGTAGCAAAATTAAAGGACCCTTTAACGCCAGTGGTGAATAGGACACATGATATTGGATACAAATGTTCATATACGAATCGGCACACGTTAGGTGATGTGGTTCCCATGAAGCCGGCTGCTTTAACTTCTCATAATAATAACTGGTAACACTGTTAGACTGTTTCGACCTAGCAGTCAATGTAGTTTTCTTTAAAAACCCGCCACCTACCGTTTTGAACCCAAGCATTATGCTACTTATCTACACTGCTCCCAGCATGACAGCATGAGAATCAGTGAAAAAGGAAAATCAGGGGAGTTGAAAAAAAAAGGGGGGGGGGGGGGGGTTAGAAACAAGCAAAATGATGGCTGTAAGAGAATATTTAGTGCGCAAGCACCTAATCATCATGGAAAGACCTTGTAAATTCTAGGTTTGGCTTGCATTAAAAAAAAAAATTGTCATGGTCCTCGATGGGAGTGCTTTAAGTTAGTATTTTGATTAGGTAATGTGCGCAATGAATAATGAGCCGGGAATGGAGAGTGAGAAGCAACAACGACAGTCAAAATATATTTAAATCATCATTGATCACTGGCATCATGCGATGTAATAAACTGAAATTGATTGGGCATATTTAGAAAATGTGAAATGACAGAGAGGAAAAAACTGTATACACAAGGGAGCTGAATGGTTGTAGACTTTGAGGCAGACCAAGAAGAAAGGTGATGGAGAGATAACGTCCAAACAGACCTAAAAACATTTGATGTCACCAACTGTAAAGGGAATGCCAACCAGAGAGATGAGTGAAGGCGGATGGTATTTGCAGCAATGAACCTCAAGGGCTCGGAGCGCCGAAGACAAAGAAGAATTGCGGAATATCAATAGACTTAGCATTGCTCTGAAAAGAACTCTTGCTGCGTTGATGCGATCAAAGGAGACAGACCGAAATACTGCCCCCGACCGGCGACGAAATTGTCTACTGGCCAGCTAATGAACGACCCGTGCGCTGATGATAACAGAAGAGTGAAAACCACCTTCATTTAAAACCAGTCCGCAATTAAACGGATTCTGCTGTAACTATCACGTCAGTGTCTTATACTTCCCAAAGCATTTCATTGTGCTGATTATAAACTAGGTTATAACTGTTAGTTCTGATACTTCTCTTCGTCCTTCTATCCTCCGATGGAGCATAGGCCCTCAACGAACACACACCAATTCGTCCAATCCTTTGCTATTGCATGCAGCTGACTGCATGTCCTCTCTATGTTTTAGTTTTACTTTATAGCGCCCTTCTCCGTGTGGTTTTTTGATCTGATTTATTTATATGCCTCTGTGGATTTCAGTGCAAAGACATTCAAGTTGTATTTTTCTCAGATTTTCTGAAGGTGTGTCCTTTCTAAAGCCAGCATCTTTTCTTCCCTTTTTAATTGACTGGAATATATTTAATTCTCTTCCAAAGCTTAACATTGAAGGTATTTTGCTGTTGCTCTGGCTATTGTTTTTACAGGATTATGTAGCCAACACCAAGCTCAGCCTTACCTCTTAGTCGTCTCTTACGACATGTATGGTACTGGTCTTGTTCACTTTTACTATTCTTTGCTTCCTATAGGGCCCCAGTAACCAACGGGGGGGGGGGGGGGGGAGGGGGGAGGGGGGAGGTTCCGATCGTATCTTCCATACATGAATAATATATGTCTGTAAGATTTTTGTTGCGTTTGTAGGTCTACCTCTATATCCTTTGCTGGTGTCTTCCCGTGAAAGAACGTTCCATTTATACTATGGTGAATTTAGTCGTGTTCATATTTGCTTTTTTTGCAGCTAAGGTTTTCTACTGCCTGTAGTAACAAACCTCAACCAACCCCCGTCCCCCACCCCGGTGGCCCCTGAGGACATGCATAGAAGTTTGCTCTGTTACTATAGTTTCCTTTCTTTACCGGCCTCTGAGACGCATAAACGGGAACATCACATTCATTCTTTGTTCTACTGCGCTATTGTATGTCACATATGGCTCGTAGAATGTCTCAACTCCGTTCTAGCCCCTGCAGCTATTGATGGAATCCAGTCCAGTAGCTTGGCTTATCTCATTACTGATTGCCTTAGAGTTTTCCCTGGACGTCCTCGTTTGCCCACTCCCTCTATGTCCCATAACAGTGCCTGTTTGGTGAACATGACATACATATAGTTAATATTTGCAACAGCAGCCGCATACTGGCCGTAAGTGAACATTACTGACGCCCTTCTTACTCATTTCTTAACCAGTGCAATGTTCATGGTGGACCGAAAACCGACCTTTGCGCGCTGTTTACTCTTCATAGAGGCGTTATTTGTTTCTCTTTCTAACTACACGCTTGCAAGGCAGCGCCGGCGTGAAAGATCATAGAGTTATGTTCTGCGAAAGCAAAGACGCTTCTGGGGCGTAATTGCTTCCTCCCAAACAAACACAATCCTATTATCACATCAAACACGTCTTTAGAGTCCTTCCCTAAACAAGGAAGCGACTATATTTCATGTTTGTCCTCACGCTAATTAGAAACAACAAAAACGATAACTGTGAAGCAAAACTGTTGTGGAAAAATTATCCGCCAGCTTCATCATTTTTCATGCACGGTTCAGAACGTATGCCAACCATGACCAGGGGAAATAAGCGTACGGAATATTCCGACAAGGCTGGAAACCCTGGAGGAAGTGCATCCATTGTTTTGAAATTCCGGTGTTACTGAGCCGAAAAACAGCGTCTTGGTGCATTCTGGGATAAAATGGCTTGTTATAAATAAACGGTTTTTAAAAGCTGGGATAACTTAATCATTTATCGTCTATCTAGTTTAACCCGGGCTTGTCAGAAGTGGGTGTAAATCACAAAGCGAAAATAAGAGAATGGTTTCATTTGGGAGATGTAGAGACAGCCTAGATAAAACATTTACCAGCTAAGCTTCGATTAATGGGTTCGAAAACTAACCTGACAGGGATTTCAAATTTATCTAGCCTGTCAGGTCAAAATAGCTGAAGATGGGCACCAGGAAATGTCGCGGAAGCAAAGATGACCAATGTGGCACTGACCATATATATATATAATAAATATTTTTACTCTCATAATTTTTCTCTTTTCTTACTTACATATACCAAAAATTATCAGCATGCACACCACTAAACCTACACAAACAATAATACCAGTGGTTGGAATGCGCGTCATACTTTAACAAACAAGGCTTACATTAACTCTTGCCATACCAAACTACTCACGAAGAATACAGCACTAGCATCATTAATCAGCAATTCTTTTACAGAACGTCGCTCTAGTTACAAGTATGAAAGTCTTTCTTCTCTGGCCAGTTCTCCAGCCCCATGTTCCTTCATAGCCAATACATCCTCAGTGTCTTGTACCTACGATCGTGGAGGTCCGGAAACCCCTCCATCATCGTGCCCTTCAGGTCATCATGACCTTTAAAATAGCCACAATACACAAGCTTTCGGGACAGGATGCTGTTTATGAGCCAGTTTTCATTAACTCTCAGATCATGTAGACTGTAGGATGTCGATGCTTTCTTCTTCGCCCATGGTATTCTGAGAATTTATCTATAGCATTTCAGTTCAAAAGCTCTGAACATTTTTTCAATTACTAAGAAGAATATTAACACGACTGAATATCTCGTGAAATGAGTTCGAAACCATACTTAAGCTTAAATATAACGTTTCAATATTTTCTAATCCTCCCGCCAGGTGACCGACTAATATGCTGTCTTCTTTTTCTTCTTAACTTCGATCCTTCTGTCAGAAAACTAATATCTGGAGGCCAGTAGCTTTTATGAAAGCTATCGTGCAGTCTATATATCCTCTAGTGTACCAACAGCTTTGTCCTCATTGTGGTTAGAACAGGCCAGATTGTGTCTCTTTTGTCAGCATACAGTTGACAGTTTTGGAGCACATGCTCGGAATTTTCGGGTGCCACGCTACAGGGACAATTTATGAGTAAAATATGACGAGCTGAAATTGTTAAAATCTTTGTGAAACATTGTGTGTTTCTAGAAATAGTGATTATTAAAATAAATGGTATTAGCCTAAACCATATGTGACAGTAATGAATTGATGTTTCAATTTAAACTAGTCGAGTCTTCACCAAGACAGTCTCGTTTTTTTTTAGGTGTACCTCGGCAGTCTTGTGGGTCTCCTTGGAATAATCTTGAGAAAAGAACACACGCTTATAGTGATATCTGTTGACTTTATTAGAGGTAATATTCTACTTACTTTAAATACCTATAATATAATAATTATTATTGGTACGATAAATTCTATAATAATTTGTTGTGGGGTGGGGTTAAAGTTGACTTGCCTGGGATATCCCGTTTTCAGGTCAAAATATTAGTGGGAAATCCCGTTTTTAGGCCAAAATATTAGTGGGATGTTCCTTTTTGAGCTCAAGATATTATGGTCACCAAAATCCAAACCCCATTCCAGTTTCTGTCCTTTGGCTCAGTGTCGTATAATATCTCTCAAAGTTTTGCGGTTGAATTAAAAATAAAGCAAGGTATGATTTTCAGGCCAGTGATTTTTCCGGGACATCCAAGCCCATTATTATTATTATTATTATTATTATTATTATTATTATTATTATTATTTTAATTAACCATTATTTGCTGGAAAGTCTCAAGTTCGAATTGACCTCGAGACAGTTTGTGTAAGCTATGTTAGCTTCTTAGTCAACCCAGCTTAGAATATGTACCAGGAAACTAATAAAGCCTTTTTACTACAAACCTTTTTTTAATTATAAACAAGTGCCAGTGCTGATTAGAGAAAAATCGTATGGCGGAATCACTGCTTTGGAGGTTTGGAATACAATTTAGCACATTCTAATGATTCAAGAAACGAGTAAAAGACGCTGACACTTGATAGGAAACAAAGTGAGAGAGCAAATTCTAATGATTCAAGAGACGAGGAAAAAACGCTGACACTGGATAGGAAACAAAGTGAGAGAGCAAATTCTGATGATTCAAGAGACGAGGAAAAGACGCTTACATTTGATAGGGACAAAGGGAGATAGCACATTTTAATGATTCAAGAGACGAGGAAAAGACGCTTACATTTGATAGGGACAAAGTGAGATAGCAAATTCTAATGATTCAAGAGACGAGGAAAAGACGCTTACATTTGATAGGGACAAAGTGAGATAGCAAATTCTAATGATTCAAGAGACGAGGAAAAGACACCGACATTTGATAGGGGACAAAGTGAGATAGCAAATTCTAATGATTCAAGAGACGAGGAAAAGATGCTTACATTTTATAGGGACAAAGTGAGATAGCAAATTCTAATGATTCAAGAGACGAGGAAAAGACGCTTACATTTGATAGGGACAAAGTGAGATAGCAAATTCTAATGATTCAAGAGACGAGGAAAAGATGCTTACATTTGATAGGGGACAAAGTGAGATAGCAAATTCTAATGATTCAAGAGACGAGGAAAAGACGCTTACATTTGATAGGGACAAAGTGAGATAGCAAATTCTAATGATTCAAGAGACGAGGAAAAGATGCTTACATTTGATAGGGGACAAAGTGAGATAGCACATTCTAATGATTCAAGAGACGAGGAAAAGACACCGACATTTGATAGGGAACAAAGTGAGAAAGACTGAAAATAATTCAGTTAGACTGTCTTTACAGTGGAACATACATATACGAAGACACAGAGAGGATGAGAGAGAGAGAAAAGAGAGACGGACAGACAAACATAAACGCCGACACAGAGGAGAGGAAAGAGGGAAAAGAGAGACAGGAGGAGCGACATACATACAGTCAGACTGACAGGCAGACAGACACACATATAGTCAGACACAAAGGAGAGGAGAAAGAGAAGAGAGAGAGAGAGATAAACAGACAAACAGATACGCAGACAAGAAAGGGAAGGAGAGAGATAAATAAAAAAAAGGAGAGAGAGACGTGGAGACAGAGGGGAAAAAGAAAGAGAGAGAGAAACAAAGTGAGAGAGAGAGAGAGAGAGAGAGAGAGAGAGAGAGAGAGAGAGAGAGAGAGAGAGAGAGAGAGAGAGAGAGAGAAAGAGAGATGTTGACTTGGAAACGAACAGTTTAAGGAAACCCATCAACAGATCGGTTATGACAGAATACATTCAAATCTCACAACTGCATGACGACGGTTGTATATGAACATCGTTACAGAACAAAGTATTTGAAAATACACTTTTTAAGAACCTGATTCATTTGCTTACATTACAACGCTCAATCTAAGCTTAACAGTTTTTTAATGCACTGTGAACAAGCAGGGTCTCAAAAGCGATTTGGCTACAACGCCTCTGGCAAACGTTCTACATTTTGAAGTTTATAAACTTCGGTCGGAGCAATTAGGGTCTTTTCATCACTTGACAAGTTGGAGATTCAATGTGTTTGAGGCCAGGATAGAAAAGTCTCTTTCACGACCGACTGATCTAAGTTATATGTATTAAACGGTTTTTGTACATTTCTAATGGCCAGGTTTTATAATCTGATGAAAACACAAACCAACCGGGGACGAAAGGGGAACGCAGGTAATATTTTTGCTACACGTGTTATTAGCATAAGGGCAAGGGTAGAATATGTCTGCCTATGTGGGGACTAGGGAGGATTACTTTTGGGCTAACTGGTAAGAAGGAACACCTGAGATAGTTCAACACCTGATACGCTATGCAGGTAAAGTTTGCCCACCGGAAAAACCCGGCGAGGTCCGCGAAAGCCCATGAACTCGTCGAAAACTTCCAAACGAAGTTGATTTGTTGGATTCGACTTCTGACATGCTACAAACTTTAAGCTTCAGTAGCTGCCATCTGTTTCGACCAGCATGACTCAAAAGCCGCAGATGACTTCAAAGAGTAAAATGAACGAAGTCCTGATCGCTTCATTAGCCAAGGCAGACCGCCTGTGGCCTTTTATCTCGCCATTTTCTTTCCATTTTTGGATCAAAATTTTTGCCTTTGGTCTAACAGTGTACAACACATGATAGAAAAGCTAAAGGGCGAAAATTGGGAAAGAAAAATTACAAATTAAAGAACATTTTAAAATCTGACTTATTATTTGGAGCACGTATGATCTCGTTAAACGCACGGTTATCAGATTCAGATAGGGATAGTGCCTCAATTAACGCCAAGAAAAGCGAGACACGCAAACAAAATATATTTCGGTTTCGGAAAACCCTACGTCTAAAGGAAGGGCACTTGTTAAGGGCGCGTATGGGTGGCTGGAGATAAAGGTGTGCAATGGAGCAATCAATTGAGGCACAAATGTGTCCTCTGATCCGCCTATTACTGGGATCAATTCAGAAGGTACTTGCCTGTGGGATTAGAAATGGGTGTTGCCGTGGGTACTTCAGGGTACCTTTGTCATGGTAATGTATGTGATTATTAACTTACTGCCTATTGACTGACTTATAATTTATGACATAGCTGCTCAATGAGAATTCAGGGGACATACCTCTACAAAGAATTAAGGTTGACGTGAAACTGGCTCTTATGTACATACACGCATTAAAGTGCCCAGCATAGGGGTAGGTTGGTGGGTAGGGGGTGAATTAAATATGAAAGATTGTGGGTAGATCAGTCGTACTTAAATAAATAAGTAAAGGACCCTTTTCCACGTCTTCAGGCGAATTGGGCATATAGGGCTACACCTATATTTTATAGACCGAATAGTGATGTGGTCAGCATCACGCCGGCCACCTTTCCTTCGCAGGACTGTACAAGGTATCGCTAGATACTGGGTCGACCTATGAGCCAAGGTAACTTTTTGAAAAACAGAACGGCTCTTCAGGACCAGAGCCCACTATCTTTCGACTTGCAGACGAGCGTCGAGCCACTGCACCACGGCGGCCTACTCCACGAATTCATAAAGAGTGAAAGTAAAGAACCTTTTTTTTACACACTTAGTTGTACTGGGGATATAGGGCTAGACCTATGTTTTGTAGACAAATCGGTGCTTAGTGTGTGATGTGGTAAGCACCCCGCCGGCCGCCTTTACTTCCCATGACTGTACATGGTAGCTGTTCGAGGCTGGGTCAACCTGGGAGCCAAGGTCACTTTTTAAACAAATAAAAGGTCCAGCTGTTGAGAATCTGAACCCTACTCTCTTTCGACCTGCAGACAAGCTTCAAGCCACTTCACAACGGCAGCTTCCTCCCTCAATGAAGGGCTTATCGATATAGCTGGTTGAACGTTAGCATACGATATTTTCACACGAACGGGACTCACTTATCTAATAAGGACTAGCTTACAGTTGAAAATAATGTATCAGTACTTATGAGCACTGAACAAAGTCTACTATTTAAAATATCTTTTTATCAGACAGTTACTGGTACCATCAGGATTGGAACTCTTCGCTTACTGCTGAATGAGGGACGGAGCGCTTTTAGGAGCGTCCCGAGTGCTGTGATGTCGATTCCTAATTTTCAACATTCAACAGTATCTTTTGATTTTTCTCTGTGAGTTTCTGCAAACTCTTACATGGTGACCGTTGTTGCACTTGTGATCAGGTTGTTAATTTGAATTCCATTTGTTCCATATGAATGCAATGATAGTTTGTGCTTCTTTATATGTTTATGTAAGCTTTACAGGAAATCACCTGATGTGTTGGCACCTTTCCGAGACGGCATCTGATGACCTGCGGTGAAACATGCCAGACAATTTTCTGCTTCGCATTGACTGGCTGTAAACGCCGGTGGAAAGTTCTAGTTGTTTGTCCACCTATGGCTTTAGTCTTTTTTCCCCGACCTGAGTGTTGAGTACACATCCGTTCAACAGATTCTGACTTAAGTGTATGCAGATTGTTGGTTCCTTGCCTCTCAGGCAGATGCACTCAGACTTCAGATGAAGGAATATTATTCTTAAACGAAAGCCTTTGTTTATTTTTCCGCTACGGACAGCAGCTACCCGGTGACTTGATCAGCCCTGCCTCATTACAGCTACTGGCACAACAAACCATTTAATACATTTAATTTGGCTCGAAATTAAACCAGATAAGAATTATAATCGAAGCTGTGTTCAGCGCGGTAGAATGTCGTCACATTTTTTTGTCTGTTTCGTCAAATCAAAAAGAACTCACATCCTGGATGGGAAAAGCAACCAGACAAATACCTTATACCCCATTCAGTCTCAATGCCGGATACCCCATTCAATCTCGAATGAGGTAATATTATGACACCCGCGACCAGGGGCGCCAGAAGCTAGGGCTTGAAGTATTTTTAGGCCCCTTCCACCCTCCCACATAAACACAGACACACACACACACAAATGTAAAGCTGCTAATCTGTCCGTCTCCAGCTACGCATAGAAGTTCTTTCTCCCTCTCTTTTTCAGTGTTCCTGTACACATTTCATACTACCATTGTTCATATTATTATTATTTGTATCAAGTAATTTAACTAGGCTTAGACCCCCTTTAGGTTTTCTTCCATCTCAAAAAACGTGTCAGGGAGTTGAGACTGCCCTACTATTGTCTTTGTGTCAGCATCGCTCCACGAATCTCCGACATCTGTGTCAATTTTTCTTTTCCTCCTGTGAGCTTTCTAAATTAATTCGCTGTTGAAAAGATCATTATGCGCTTTATAATTGTCATGCCGTTTTATTGCATTGTCCGGCGATTTATCAGATTTCGTCAGTGTCTTGTATCGGGACCTGAATTTGCCTTAGGATTTATAACATTATACCGTCGGGGAAGAGCATCATCTCGGATTCATTTCATTATAATGTTGAGCCATTTATTGAGCCCATTACCACCCCCAAATCTTCTGTCTGGGGCAACACTCCCGTGTTGCAGCTTCCTACTTTTCTGTCGGTCCAGGATTTGTTCTCTTCCCTTTTTCAAGCATGTTTATATTTACCTAGTATATAATACATATTAACCAGCCCGACCCAATAACAAGGAAACAACAACCATCTCCGAGCACTCACTCATACAACTTAGAAAGCTAGCATTGAGAAGTGTGTATCCAAAGTAAATATTAGTAAAAGAACATTTTAACTCTAGCAGAAAGGTCTTTTTTTATTGGGGTTACTTCTAAACTTTAGTCTTGTTCTAGAACTTGAGTTTTGCGTGCACAGTTGTTTTACAGATCTGGCATATCTGTGTGCAGACTATTGGTTCCTGGCCTCTCATGTAAATGCACTCCAACTTCCAAGGAAAACCCTCAAAGTAGTCGACTTCTGCAACATGCTTGTCAAGTTCCCCCCCCCCCCCCTTCTTAAAACAAATCTCCTCCCAATGCGACCAATTGAACTCACGCTGGGACAATCCAGGTGCCATCTTCACAGTGAAGGTTGGCCGCAAAGAATTTCCAACACCCCTTGTCTGTTGTCTTAGTTGTTTACTCACATACGCTGCTGTTGATCCATTTCTTGATATTGCTCTGTTTCTCTTGTATAACTGCCTACATTCTACTCTCCTGACTGACTCTCCCCTCATGTGTGTGTCGATATACACACCTTGGATTTCTTGCAGGCGTTCGCACACAACGTTGAGATTATCTTAGCATGATCTTCAGGACAAAACTGGATTGATAGGACTTGACTCTCTTTACGCTATTTCAGGAGACTCTAACTTTTATTTCTACGAACTTAATTCAGAGGCTTTCTATTTAAACGCTATCCATTCATTTGTACAAAAACCTAGTTCTATAGTTTTACGAGACTGGAAGAACCATACTACTACTATCTGTCTACGACGCAAGTATTCCACTTACTAACAACAACAGTTCTTGTGTTAATCCCAACGAAGATGAACCTGTTTACAGATGACAGTGGCTCCCAGGTCGACTTAAATGAGTACTAAGTAAAGTACTGTGAAGTAAAGGCGACCCGTCTGATGTTGATCACATCACCCACCGAGTGCCGATTGGTCTATAAAATAGCACTATATGCCCGATACGCCACCCCCAAGTCGTGGAAAAATGGTCCTTTAAAAAAAAAAATTAACTAAAGAACTGAACACAAGACACCGGGTTTGCATGGAAATCTGCTCGCGCCCACTTTTTAAGCTTTCCTTAAGATCCCCCCTTACAATCATAATATACTAGTAATTGTATTTTACTTCACAAAATACCCCAGCATATTGGAGACAGGCCAATATAATCCACCTAAATGTGGCTGCTATAATAACAAAAACGGCACATTTGATTTAACGCGAAGATGCTTCACGTATTTAAAAACCAATTCGGGCGGGAACAGCAATAAATGGTTCATTATTACTGGGGAAGTGACGAGCAATGTCAGATAAGTACGGCTTTGTGCATTCATAGATTCGTTTTTAAATTTTCTTATTTTCTTAGTTGTCAGGCTCACTGGCTGCGTAATTATTCGAATGTCTGCGCAGACTGATTTTGTTTTGTGTGGAATTTTATGTTTGATTTCATGTGTTTATCAAGCAGAATGAATGTAGAGAAACGCTGGTAGAGACCAGATTCTGTGTTACTTGGGTCTGTACAAGGATTCTTTTAGTAGATTGTAGATAACATACTGTTCTTACATAATTCTAACTGCCGGTGGAATTTTTTCAATTGCACAGTGATTTTTTTGGGGGAGGTTTTAGCCCTTATTCGAGAAGATGAGAGGTCCTAATTTAAATGGTTAGGTACAAGTAAGGACTTTCCTCCCCCCCCCCCCAAAAAAAAACCCAGGCCCCCAGTTACCCCTTTTCGCCTCTACATTTAGCTTGTAAAAACGTTGGCAGTCGAAACAGTGGAGACACACAGTATCTGACTGAGCCAGAGGCATAGTCGCAATTTCTTCTTCTTCTTCTTCTTCTTCTTCTTCTTCTTCTTCTTCTTCTTCTTCTTCTTCTTCTTCTTCTTCTTCTTCTTCTTCTTCTTCTTCTTCTTCTTCTTCTTCTTCTTCTTCTTCTTCTTCTTCTTCTTCTTCTTCTTCTTCTTCTTCTTCTTCTTCTTTTTCTTCTTCTTCTTCTTCTTCTCATTTTCTTATTCTTCTTCGTGTTCACCAACTGTAAACTCTGGCTCAAAGTTCTGGTTGTACATCCACTTCTGAACTGCAGTCCTGTTTCGGCACCTAAATGTTGCCTGTGCATCGGTTTTACAGATCTGACTCATTTTATGCAACTGGTTCCTATCCTTTCAGGCAAATGCACTCCGACTTCGAAGGAAGCTACTAAATAGTCGACTTTTAAGACATGCCTTTGGGTAGGCAGTGCGTCTGTTTTTTGTTGTCCCTATAATAGTGCCTCGAAATCCACACGGGTATGGCCGGAACTTCTGAACCAGTCCACTCTTATTGTGGATATAAACCTGTAGGCATCAGCTGGACGAAGTGAGAGTCCTGACAATGAAGAATTATCACTATCTGGACAAATTTTTAATATTCAGGTGCTGTCTTCATTATGACAATTTGCTGCTATGGATTTTTAACAAGCTTCGTCTTGTGTGTATGTCCACACTTTTCTCGGTAGCCACAATATTTAACGATCAATACAGGACCGGATTAACTATTAAAGCACACTAAGCACGTGCTAAGTGCATCAAAAAGAAAGGGGACACCGCAGAAATTTTCAGTAGCCTTTGAGCTGAGCACTTACTTTTGCAGTTAGAGTATATATATATATATATATATATATATATATATATATATATATATATATATATATATATATATATATATATATATATATATATATGTGTGTGTGTGTGTGTGTGTGTGTTTGTAAAATCCCATTAGATCAATTATGTAACATGGCAAGCTGGATGCCTTATTCCTGTTACCTGTAGAAGCAGAAGCGTTATACTTGAATAATATTTGAAGATCTGATCAACAAGTTTACAAGTTAAAAGTAGGAGAAACCTTTTCAAATATACATAAAGTGGAAGTGTTACAAAAATAGACATTATTTTCCATCTTAATGTAAGTTTTGTGCAGTTTCTATAAATACATTTTATTTTTATGGTTTATGATTATATATCATTTGAATTATATATTTAGGGGCATATAGTGCCGTCTCAACAAATTGGCTAGTCTCTTTATCATCATCATCATCATCATCATCATCATCATCATCATCATCATCACTGTCATTGCTGTAACCTTCGTGTGCAATGTTAATAAGCTTAAGTGATCACGTGTCACCATCCCACGAGTATAGGTACCCTCAAGCTCATCTCCGAATGTCAAGCGAACTTTTACATTAAATTAGTGTGACTGATTGTGGTACGGGCTCTATTAGACGCTTAAGAAGGCTCTGAGACAGGGCGAGGGTGGTAGGGGAGGGGGGGGGGCACTAAAATGATGAGAGAACATCAAAGAGTCCTAATCAGGCCCTGGATCAATGTTATGGTTTTTGGCATTGTGTACACTGACAGAAAGTAGGAGATCATGAATACAAATATTGTACACATAAACCGAGTGACGGCAGACCAGTGACTAGCAGGCTTGCCTTCAAGAGTATTGATCAGCTGTGAGATTACTGTAGAGGCCTGACGTTTTTCACGAGTGACCTGGAATCGTGAATAGACAACCCATGAACATGTGTAAACACTAACATCCTGTTAATACGAACATGTGTACACACTAACATCTTGTTAACACGAACATGTATACACACTAACATCCTGTTAACACGAACATGTGTATACACTAACATTCTATTAACACGAACATGTGTACACACTAACATTCCGTTAACTTGAACACGTGTACACACTAACATCCTGTTAACATGAACATGATTAAGGAAACACTGGGTTAACATAAACAAAAGTTTGGCCCTATGTTTATGTCCTGTAGTTTGTCCCCGGTTCCCGGTATGGGCTCCCTAGCCCCATCTTTGGGGGCGTGGAGAATAGACCCACTGCCCCGCCTTCCTAACAAGCATGTCGCAATAGTCGAATAATTAAAAGTGTTTCTTTCGGCCAACAGATAGACAGGATTTCGAAGAGAACTTCCTGAGAGGCAAGAAACAGACAGCCTGGTTACAAATAGTAAGTTCTGTAAAATATATGCCCGCACACAACTGAACTTCTAGAAATATCCACAATTTAGTAGTTGACGAACAATCAGAACTTTCCGCAGGTCTGTCCAGCCGAGGAAGGCAAAGAAGAAGAAGACATGCCAAGCTAGGACAATAATATTTTTAACCTTAAGTCTTGATGTTTTAGTCCCCTTCAATTTTCGTGTTAACGAGATTTTACTGTATAACATTTCGTGAGTAGTGGCGGTCAAAATGGTACTGACCGCATCGCTCGTCGTGTGTCGATCAGTAAACACAAAGTGTGGATAACTATTGTCTATCATTACGGCTCTAGGTCTGAACGGATTTTCTTCACATTACTTAATTATAAGTACAAATAGACATTGACATTCACATTATTTTTTTTTACATAATTGATAATAATACAGCTAAATACACGAAGTAAACAAAATCATAAAAACTTAACAACACACACACACAGACACACACAAACACACACACACACACACACACACACACACACACACACATATATATATATATATATATATATATATATATATATATATATATATATATATATATATAAACTTAGAATACCAATTCCGACGTATGTTTCCTACACTGCCTTCTCTAATAATGCCTAACAACTGAATCCCCTCGAAAATAGGTTACTGGAAGCGTTTCCATGTTGCATTGTGTGAATATATAATATGCTTACAAACTTATGTGTTCTGATTGTATTCGTATTACAAATCGACAAGCGGATATTGTAAAGTGGATATACAAGATTTTCAAACTTTGTTGTTAGATTACAGCAATTTTAATTTTAATTTATGGGAGACAGTCGTGGTGTGATGTGTGTGTCACAGTTTCTAGTCAGTAGTTCGGATATTTGGGAACTGGCTGTTTATTACTTTTCTACTTTAAATGTATAAATCCTACTTTTAGGGAAAACACAAACAGGTAATTTAGAAGCCATGTCTGGAGAATATCGACAGTTGTCAGGTGCAAACTATCTTGTGTTGAAAGAAAACTATTGCTTTCATATTGACTGTACATAAATGGTGCAACCACACTGGATAAATTGTGTCAAGATATTTCGGATGAAGTGGATGAAAATAATATTTAATTTACTAACTAACCGCTCACAGCAAGTCACTCTTGGCCTCTTTACTAACTGTAAAGATATATATGCTTACACACTTATGTGTTCTGATTGTATTCGTATTACAAATCGACAAGCGGATATTGTAAAGTGGATATACAAGATTTTCAAACTTTGTTTTAGATTACAGCAATTTTAATTTTAATTCACGGGAGACAGTCGTATTGTGATGTGTGTGTCACAGTGTCTAGTCAGTAGTTCGGATTTTTGGGAACTGGCTGTTTATTACTTTTCTACTTTAAATGTATAAATCCTACTTTTAGGGAAAACACAAACAGGTAATTTAGAAGCCATTTCTGGAGAATATCGACAGTTGTCAGGTGCAAACTATCTTTTGTTGAAAGAAAACTATTGCTTTCATATTGACTGTGCATAAATGGTGCAACCACACTGTGGATAAATTGTGTCAAGATATTTCGGAGCTCTAGGTAAATGGATGAAAATAATATTTAATTTACTAACTAACCTCTCACAGCAAGTCACTCTTTGCCTCTTTACTAATTGTTGACTAACAGTATAATTATATGTTGTAGCAGTACACTAATAATATTAATCCTTAACCATTTGACTTATGCTTCGCGAACACTGGCTGTTAACTCTTGCGGAAACTTTTGGTGGTTCATCGACTTCTTATGCACATTTGCAGTTGTACGGTCTGTGTTAATTTTTGAAAACTGGCTTTTGCTTCGTGAACACTGGCTGTAAACTCTTGTGGAAACTTCTGGTTGTTCATCCACTTCTTATGCATATTTGCAGTTGCACGGTCTGTGTTAAATTTTGTAAACTGGCTTTTGCTTCGCGAACTACACCCTCTCAGAATCAAAGAGTTAGCAGTTATATTTCTTTACTTTTGCTGGAACAACTTTTAGTTTATATCTAAACGTTATTGATGTTTATGTTCATGTTGACTGTAGGAAAAGTTTTTTTTTCTGTAAGAGCCTTTATTGTTATATTTAATTGGCACACTTATTTACCTTAAAAATGACGTATAGTTCTATAAAATATGTTGAAAATTAATGAAACTGTATTTTAATTTGTGTAAACATCTCCTCGATAAAAACTGTGGACGCAGAGGGACTCAATTCTTGCACAAGAACGGGAATCCCCGTTGACCTGTTAGGCCTATAAATAGAGAAGGCCGTGGTTTCCTACATGTATTTTGTTACTGCATTAAAAGATCTTACCGACAAGTACGTATAATTTGAAGAATCATACTAGCTATTACAAAGACGAACAACTGAACTAAATAAACGCTATTTAATGTGCACAACCATTACTCGAACAGGCCATTTGCTTTTTTTTTTTTTTTAAGTTTAAAGACCGCATGCAGTCAGCGAGTGTTCAGAAAAATAAACATGACGGGCACAAAATTACTGACAAGTGAAAGGAATCGTTAAAAAATGTATGCATTTCAAACGTCTTCTGGAATCTGGTTATCTCTTAATAACGTCAATCTAACGCTAATAACATCCTCTCATTTGATGCCAGCCTCTCGCTGCTAGGCATCCCTCGCACGTAAGCTCGATCGGATAACGACAGCAATGACTTTGACTCCCAGAAAGCTCAAACACATTTGATAACTAGCTCGTGTATTCTGGGCACATCTCCAGGAGGAAAGCAGCGCGAATATGAAAAGCTAAGTAATCGTTTTACTTCAATTTCGCTCCTGAAGCTAGGAAGGATCTTCATGAGAAGTTCCTGCAAGAAAAGGATGGCATAGGGGACTTTGAGTGATCAGGATTTAATTAAAATGGAAATAGAGGCGATAGAATACATCCCGGTGTATTTAGTCGGATGGCCCCAAGCGGAACAGTTTGTCTCTGGCGCTGGCTAATTAAATACTGTTTTATTTCTAGTGACCGCCGAAAGAGAAACTGGGAATAGGTCGCTTGCCAATGCAAGTAATCCGCCCTCCTCCACAAGATTTAAAACATTCAATTTGTACCCGAAAAGATTAGATGGGCGCCCATTACCGCCCCAATCGGAGATTTATCTCATAATTAAATCGCATTTTGGCGCTGATAGATCTCTCGCCGCTTGCTTGTCTGAATCCAGCCCAAAGACAAGATTAGATAAATTGGAATTAGGCGGTCTCGGGCCCGCGGTCTTGGACAATCGTGTCAGGATAACGTCTTTGTATTGGACTGGCTTTTCTGGGCATTCGTTCTGTTGGTGCCATCAACTGGGGTTTAGGAACTGAGTCTTGGGGAAAGACTGTCCCTGTGAAAGTGCAGGATGATCGTTCTAAGGAAGAAATAAAGGCAAGATCCAACACACGAGGGCAGAAAAAAAAACTATTGCACGAACACGCATATTAAAGACATTAGGAGACACTTGGGGCAAAAAAAAGGGGGGGGGGAGGGGAAGCGGTGGGGTTGGGGGGGGGGGTGTTGGTGACAAAAGCATATGCTATTTGCAGTTGTCAGAAAATGTGTGTTTGTTCTGTCATGTGAATTGTAGCTAAAGAGCAAGAGAGGGGTAGGAGGTGGGAAAGCGTACCTGAGAATTTACATGAGAGCAAGTGCAATTCACATCAGAGTTTTAAAAGATCTTAAACAGAGAGGTATGGGATATATATCCTTGTCTGTTGCGAACGCGCTTCGTAATGTCGGGTGCCGGGTTCGATCCCAGCTGCAGACGATTTGTCTTTCCTTGGTTCGACAGTGGTACCGCGAGCTGACCTTTCAGAAGCAATGGCAAACTACTAAACGTAACATTTGTCTGAAAAACCACAACAGCAAAAACATTGCTGGGGGTTGGCTCTGCTACGTCCTGTAAAGAATACACAACTAATATATATATATATATATATATATATATATATATATATATATATATATATATATATATAAGACAGAGAGAAAGAAAGAAAGAGAGAGAGAGAGAGAGAGAGAGAGAGAGAGAGAGAGAGAGAGAGAGAGAAAGACAGAGAGAGAGGGAGAGAGAGAGAGAAAGACAGACAAAGAGAGAGAGAATGAGAGAGCGTGGGAGAGATACAGAATGAGTGGGTGCGGTCCTATTGGGGTTCAATTTCACTCACTCCTTTGTTTATGTGCATTTGGTTAAGGACAGCTTTAATTGCAAACATACATCTCCCACTGTGTTCTAGAATACTTCTGTACCAACACCAGAAGAATTAGAGTTTTAGCACACTGCTCACACATAGTACTAAGGGTGAGAATCCAAATATGTGTAATCCAGGATCATCATCTGCATCCTCGTCGTCATCATCATCATCATCATCATCATATTAATCAGGACCATCATCATCGTTGTCATCATCATCATTCGTCATCATTATCATCATCATCATTATCATCATCATCACTTCTTGTTGTGAGGTTGTACGTCATATAGGGCTTCTTGTTCATTCTTCTTTTCCGTTCCAAACAAGCCAGAATTCTATAGGCTATAAATTTTTTTTTAATGGGCAGGTTTTCTTATTTTGAAATTTATTCTCGGCAGCAGTCTATTCTTTAACCTCTTTGTCTTTCTTCAGTTCACATCGTTTAGTGTTTATAAATTTCACCTAGCCATTAATTTTTGAAAGACACCGTGGTCAAGCGGACACCGTGGTCTAGTGGACACCGTGGTCTAGCGGACACCGTGGTCAAGGGGACACCGTGGTCAAGTGGACACCGTGGTCTAGCGGACACCGTGGTCAAGTGGACACCGTGGTCAAGCGGACACCATGGTCTAGTGGACACCGTGGTCAAGCGGACACCGTGGTCAAGCGGACACCATGGTCTAGTGGACACCGTGGTCAAGCGGACACCGTGGTCAAGTGGACAACGTGGTCTAGCGGACACCGTGGTCAAGTGGACACCATGGTCTAGTGGACACCGTGGTCAAGCGGACACCGTGGTCAAGTGGACACCGTGGTCTAGTGGACACTGTGGTCAAGCGGACACCGTGGTCTAGCGGACACCGTGGTCAAGCGGACACCATGGTCTAGTGGACACCGTGGTCAAGCGGACACCGTGGTCTAGCGGACACTGTGGTCAAGCGGACACCGTGGTCAAGCGGACATCGTGGTCTAGCGGACACTGTGGTCAAGCGGACACCGTGGTCTAGCGGCTAGACGCTCTCCTGCGGATCGAAAGGTAGTGGGTAAGGGTCCTAACAGGAACGGGACTTTTTTCAAAAATGGGTTATCCTCCAAATAACGGTCCTAAATTATCGAGGTGGAAATATACCCTAACAGGGCCTCAGTCACGGGTTAATTGCGCACTTCCGGGGACTATAACGCCACCGCCAAATTGCCAACTTTCGGCAACTTCCGCCACCGCCAAGAGTATCCCTCACGCCGTTCACGCGGCGTGGATTGGGACTAAACTAGATGGCTAGGACTCACGAAAAAAAAAAAAAAAAAAAAGGGAAGCTGCAGGAGATGCGGTAGCTGCTGCTGCTGAGTCCCATCCACCAAGAGCTGTTCCTCTATAAAATATAGGTCTAACTCTTAATAGCCAATATGCCTAAAGGAGTGGAAAAAATTTCCTTAACTTTTAATTTATTTTCGAATACTTTCAACCAACATTCGGTATCTTAATGGTTTTCTAATTTACCCTGACATGTGTTATAAATGAAAAAACTACAGAATTAAAAACACGTAACTTGATTCTGGAACTATTGAATTTGGAGTTTCATGTTTTATTTAAGCATTTAGAAACTGCTATTGCGCTGCCAATGATTGTCATAATTTCTTTTTTGGGGTGATACAAATTAGTATGCAAAAGGAAGATCGATCTGATGTTTACCACCTTATTCATCAAGCGGCCATTGTGATATACAATTACAAGTATTGATTGACACTATAAAAGTAAAGGTAGAAGAAGAAATTGGAGGCCACAGAAGACAGTATCACAGTTTAAAGTGACATGAGCTCATTTGGAGCTCATTATCTCCAAATATATTTTATATTGTTCGTGCGACGTCGTCTGAGGAATAGGAGCTGTGAACACAGTTTCACAATTCCAACATACAGAGGCTCGAAATCAGATACATGCGATTTGATAGCAAACTGTTTCACGTTATCTTGACAATGTAATGTGCATTGCACCGCTGAGAACAAGTGGCAAACTACTGGATATCCAGGGGTTGCTATTAGACGCATGAAAAGTGATATGCACCAAAGAAACTGTAATGCCAATTGTCTCTAACCCCATAGGGCCGCGAACATGGGGGCTTAGGCCCCGTGACACAATCAAATAGTATTTCAGGCTCGCGATAGGGCTCACTTTTTGTCAGGGGCCAAGCGTCCCCAGCCCATTTAATTATGCATAATAATTATTCTGAAATTTATTCGTTTTTACTTGTTATATTCTTTCTTAAGTATATTATTATTATGCACTTCAGACTAGGATTAGACCTATACAACACCTCCATCAACGCCTTTCTTCATGTTTTCTTAATAGCTGCACCCCTCTCTACTTCTATCTTTTCCTTCTGAATGTTAAGACTCAGCGATTTTGGACAAAGAAACTATTTCCAGGTTGACGCTTAGAGAAATGAATGCTGAAGGAAGAAGAAATAGCCATTTCGTTGTCAACTGAAATTTAACATATTACGTAAGTTAAAAAAGAAAAATTGGGTAAAGGACTAAAAAAAAGTATAAAATGAGAAGTGATATGAAAATAAACGGGACAACCAACACCCCCAAAAAAGTAAATAACCATTTGTTTTTATATATTAAGGTATTATTTTGGCTAAAGTTATTTCTACATTATTGGAAATGTCGTTAAGAAAATGCGTGTATCTATTCTCTATGTTAAAGATTGCTTTACTCAGCTGTCTGTAAACCGAGCGTGGAGGGCAAAGAGTTAAGAAATGTGTGTTTCAACATATGCTGGGGTACTTAACTTCCCTTGTAAAATGAGTTTTAGCGAACTCCACTGCGGGTTAGATAAATAAACAAACTGGTTGGAAACAGATTTTCTTCCTTTGAGAAACACCATCGCAAGTTGCTGAAGACAGGACTTATTTGCACACGTGGAATGACCATTAGCACACTGGAAATTAAGAAAACTGTTATTATTACGAGGGAATATATGAGTGGTGACGCAGTCGTCGGCTGGGGTAAACGGGTGATGGCAAGTCTCTTCATAATGTAAAATATCCTGCTTATGCTAAGAAGCGTGTCGTTTGAATGGCACATCTTTTGGCTGCGTATTGCTGATAGTGTTTTCGCGTGCACAGCTTTGGCAACAGTAACACTTGGCGTGCGGACGGATATATAGATTTGTGTCGAAAAATAGTAGCACTTCAAATGTAGATGGGCGAAGACACATTTGAAATGTAGCAGTAATACTTCGCTTGGTAAATGTGCACAAATTTGTGAAAACAAATGTAACAGTTAACGTGTACATGGATAAACACACATGTAGAGTATTGTATCTATCTCAATTCAGGTTTATATATATATATATATATATATATATATATATATATATATATATATATATATATATATATATATATATATATATATGAAGTTTTTCATTTTTGACAGCACGCATTTCATGAAATGTGTGTCACAGGGACCCTCACAGGAAGCAAAGAATAGTAACATTGTACCCTACAAAGCCAGGCGTGATGCTGACCACATCACCCATCTTGTGATGATTGGTCTATAAAAATATAGGTCTAGCCCTATATGCCCTATACGCGCAATGGCATGGAAAAGGGTCCTTTACATTTTATTTACCCTACCAAGCATGTTGTTAAAGGTGATTGAATTTAGGGTTGGGCTTGGGGTTGGCTACCTCATCCTGTAAAAAAAAAAAAAAAAGCAATAGCCACAAAGAACCAACCAACCAACCACCGTCAAATCGAAAGGAGAAACAAGAAAAACTCAGCCAACCAACATAGTGGGAGGTTCTTCTGGTAGAAGAAATATGGCACGTTTCGGAGAAAGCCGAAAGGAGTCCGAATCGTAGATGTACCTCCTTTCATCTAGGATTATTTCAAAAACTGGCACCTGGAATGCTAGAACTTTCTACGATACGGGAAGAACAATGGGGGGGGGGGGGGGGGGGGGGTATCAAAGGAAATGAAACGTAATAGGATTCTATTTTAGGATTATGTGAAACTATAGGGACCGGGATGAGGACAAGTGTTCTAAACTCAGGGCAAACTATTTGGTTTCAGGACATATAGAGGAATTTTTCCCCCTCAGCGAAGGGGTGGCTCTGATGTTATCGAAAGAAGCAGAAAGGGTACTAATAGAATAGGAAGCTGTGAGTCATAGGATAATAGGAACTTTCATTTAGAAAAGCGAAACAGAAGGTGAACATTTCGGTGATACAGTGTTTTGCACCAACAAATGATAACGATGCATTAGTTAAGGAGGAACTTTACCTGCAACTTCAAAATATTCTAAATAATGAAAGGAAAGGCAATATAAAATTTGTGACGGGGGACCTGAATGCTATGTGAGGATCAGTTAACAATGGTTATGAAGAAATTATAGGAAAACATGGACTAGGAGTTATAATTAAAAATTAAGAATTATTAACTAACTTGTCTTTCTGTGTGTGAGTGTGTGTGTGTGTGTGTGTGGGGAAGGGGGGGGGGGGGGGGTTGAAGGGGCAGAATATATTTTGCGGAAGAATTTTTCCACATAAAAAATATTTTTTTTTAGATCGTACCTTTATGATCTTAGGGCTTTAAGTTGTGTCGATGTATTTACTTACCATCTTCTGTTGTTAAGTAAAATCACTTTGAAACTTAAAAGATATATAACAACTTATAAACATAGAAACCAGTATAATCTAGGACATTTCAGTGATAAAAAAGTTAAAGAACTGTTTTCAGTTACAGTCTCTAATAAATACCATGTATTGTATCAGTTAGATGAAGAGGTAAGCACCAAAGCCTGCTGGAATCTGATCAAATGAATTTTGAATGAGCATTGTCTAGAAGTCCTTGATTAGAAATAACGAAAATAATGTGTGGATAACGCAAGAAACTATTTCTTCTTCTTCTTTCGTTCGCATGAAATAAATTGTCTATATCTGCAAAGCCGTCTCTAGTATGAATTTCACTGTCTTTTGTAATTCACTAAGCGGCCCGTAAAGTTTGACTTCCACAAGTGTCTCTTTTGGCCAAAGGTTTTGCCTGAAAGCGTTGAATCTGGGACAGTCTTGAAGGATGTGATCTGTTGTTTCGGGTGCCAGTCCACAAGTACACATGGCTGATTGGCCAATCTTTAATTTGTTGTACATGTGGGAGCGAAGTCGATTGTGCCCTGTTCTGAGGCGAAGGATAATGACTTGCTCTGGTCTGTCCATAATATGGTAATCATCTTGTGCCAGTTTCGGTGGCATTCTGATTGATTTGATTATTCTCTTCTTCTGTTGATAAGAGACTGGTATGTCAGGTTGTTCTTCAGTTGCACCTTCCTTAGCTAGTTTATCAGCTTTTTCGTTTTCGGGAACTCCACAGTGGGAAGGTATCCACTGCATTACTAATTTACAGCGGTTGCCTAGTTCGGATAATAGTGTCCGTATGCTTGGTAATTTTCCAGACTGGAGTGACTGAAGTACTGCTTTTGCATCTGTCAGGAATACCACTGGTTGTGAAAAATACCCTGTATTTAGTAGTTTCTCTACCGCTATCTTGATGGCTTGAACTTCTGCATCATAGTTGTGACAGTGCTTTCCCGTTGGTAATTTGGCTGTATTCCTGGTAATATTAGGATACTCAATGTACACTCCTGCACCTCCGTTTCTGACTGCGCTTTCTGCTGACCCATCTGTGTAAACACGGACCCAAAGGTTTTGCGGGTATTCATAATCAAGTAGACTG
>CAJHNH020001047.1:0-130000 GCA_905116865.2 Candidula unifasciata
GGGAATAGGACTGGATGGGAAGAAGAAGAAGAAGTAATAAGAGGAGGGCGATATATGGCTGGGATGCAGAAATGACAAAGATGATGGTAATGATTAGTGTATTGTTGATGTTGGTAATGATAATGATGACAATAATAAGACTGCGGGAGGAAACCACCTCTGCAATTTCCACCTGCTCCTTCCCCCGCAGCTAGTTCTTAAACAGACTGATCACAAACCTCCAAGCTAAATATCTTCCCCCGTCTACTAATCCTCCCAACTTCCATCATCCACATTCATTTACCTGTCTCTGATCCTAATTAACTCTTACACATAGTTGCTGCTGCTTAATGTAACACATCCAGAAGCTGGCCTACTTCTTTCTCTTTGTGAGTGTTACCTGTAGTAACGCAGTAACTCATTCCTTACTTCATTATTTACTTCATTATTTATATGTGTTTGGATTCGGTTTCTCAGACCAAGGTTTTGTATAACTTGGACTACAAGAGTAACTAGCCACTGCCCTAGAGAAAATGCTAAGGAATGTGTTGTTTTTTAAGACAAACAATATTCCGGTACTCACTTAAAAGTGTCTTTACACAAAGTATAAACACACCGTTAAACGTGTCTTTTACAGTAGCGTTGAAAAATTAAATGATGCCTAGAAAGATATTGGTAGTCACTAAGAAGTTTCCTTATAGAAAGTGTCGGTACTTCTTCAAAAGTGTCTGTCTATTGTAGTACCGCTGAATAAAATGATGCCTAGAAAGGTGCTGGTACTCACCGAGAAGTTTCATTACAAAGGTGTCGCTACTCCTTGAAACATATCAATTACAGAAACTCTGAAATAAATTATGCTCAAAATAGTGCCGGTATTGCCTACCATTGCGCACCGCCACAATAGAGGTTGGCTGCAGCTGACATTGCACTGCCTACTATCTTAGGGAATGTGAAATTGCGAGACCCCAGTTTCTTCCCTGTGCGACTCTGGTGACATCGTCCGAAAGCCAGGAGAACTACAAGGCACATGCAGCTCATTCAGTACTCCTTATTAATCTAATAGGCGCCAGTTCACCAGGGGACTTAAAATGCAGCATAGCTTTATCTTATGCTTCTGTACATTATTTATTTTCAGTGGCTACACACTTATAAGTGATTCTACTGACCAGACAGACGGTGATATATATATTGGAGATCCATCAGTTAAGTGATTTTGTACATGTGTTCGAACTCGTGGTATTGTAGACTTATGCGTGTGCTCTAGACACAACTTTTACTCGTGTTTCTGTATGTGACATTGTGAAGCTGACGGGTTCTACTTTAATTTTGTTTGATGTTTTCAGTACTGATAAACGCACCATACGTTTACTGGTAGCCCCTTAGATGTTCGGTTTTACTCAGCTCCTTATATCTGATTCAGTTATTACATTAACCATCCTCACCCCATTTATTATCGTGTTTCTTCGGTTCACAATTTGGCTCATAAACGGCATCTTGTCTCAGGAAATGAAACACTTCGGCCAGTTTAAACCTGTGTGGGAAAGAACATTAGCGGTGAGGGGGGTGCCGGGTATGGTATCGGACACGTAGGGCAGGGGTTGACCACCACAAAGATGGACTCATGACATAAGACATAAGAAACACCCTAAGTATTAAAGTATTAAAGGGTCCGATTTTCTTTCAGGCAGCCCATGATGAAAGCGTCGTTCTGTGAAAGACCTGCTACATGATGATGAAGTAACTGCTGCTTCAACTAGAATTGATAATGCTTCAAAAGTGTGATACCTGAAGAACTGAGAAAGGAACAAATAGTGTGATGAGGAAAGATCAATTGCAGAGGATCGTGTTAACTAGATAGATCCGCCGTTAAAGAGTCAGGGACAGATCTAGATGACTTTTTCAGGACCGTCAGGCGCGGTTGGCATAGAGAAATATCATCGACACATCGACTGAGAACACCAGAGATCTGTAGAGAGAAATGAATGACTGAGACAGCTGTCATAAAACATGACAAAACGATGACGATGATGGTGTTGATTATGATGGTGATAATCTTCTTCTCCTCCTCGTTCACCGGCTGTATACTCCGGTGGAAATTTCTGGTTGTTCATCCATTTCTGAATGTTAGTCTCTTTCCAGGACCCGAATTCTGAATGCACGTACGTTTAACAGAACTGGCTTATTCTATGCAGATTGTTAGGTCTTGCCTCTCGTGTTGATGCACTCCGACTTGTGGAAAATTTCTAATTGGTCGACTCTTACTGCATGCTTGTTAGAGGGCGGATATTCTATTCTGTTTGTTCCACACAATAGGGCCCCGGAACCCATACGGGGAGGATGATGGTGCTAAAAATGATATTTGTGGTACTGGTGATGGTAATAGTGATGTTTGTGGTACTGTTGGTAATAGTGATGTTTGCGGTACTGGTGATGATAATAGTGATGTTTGTGGTACTGGTGATGGTAATAGTGATGTTTGTGGTACTGATGATGGTAATAGTGATGTTTGTGGTACTGATGATGGTAATAGTGATGTTTGTGGTACTAGTGATGGTAATAGTGATGTTTGTGGTGCTGGTGATGGTAATAGTGATGTTCGTGGTACTGATGATAGTAATAGTGATGTTTGCGGTACTGATGATGGTAATAGTGATGTTTGTGGTACTGGTGATAGTAATAGTAATGTTTGTGGTACTGGTGATGGTAATAGTAATATTTGTGGTACTGATGATGGTAATAGTGATGTTTGCGGTATTGGTGATGGTAATAGTGATGTTTGTCGTACTGATGATGGTAATAGTGATGTTTGTGGTACTGATGATGGTATTAGTGATGTTTGTGGTACTGATGATGGTAATAGTGATGTTTGTGGTACTGATGATGGTAATAGTGATGTTTGTGGTACTGATGATGGTAATAGTGATGTTTGTGGTACTGGTGATGGTAATAGTGAAGTTTGTGGTACTGGTGATGGTAATAGTAATGTTTGTGGTACCGGTGATGGTAATAGTGATGTTTGTGGTACTGGTGATGGTAATAGTGATGTTTGTGGTACTCGTGATGGTAATAGTGATGTTTGTGGTACTGGTGATGGTAATAGTGGTGGTGGTTGTGATATAAGACCGTTAACGAGCCAGGAACCTAATGTTCTTTTTTTGTTTTTTTACATTCGCTAGCTCTCAGAAGCACTGATCATACACCACGAATCTCAGCTTCCATTTCCTCATCTCCTAATCCTTTCAGCTTCACTCAAGCAGTTTCATTTACCTGTTTCTGATCCTAACTGATTCAGACACGTCATCGTTGCTGCTTAATTTAACACTTCCAGGTAGGTGACCTAGAAAGAACATCGTGGAGCCGTTCTTGGCGAGTCTTACCTGTGTGAAATTATCTCCATCCTCGCATTATTATTTTAAACTCATGGACGGGATTACGCGCAAGATGCCTGAAGAGGACCCATATGTGACAAATCTTACACAGGATATGTTTTATGGATAACTCATTTTACGAGGGAAACTAAGAAACATCCCCTCGTTTTTTTTTTTTTTTTTTTAAATAAAACTCATCATCGTGTAGCAGGTGTTTTGCAGAACGTCGCTCTCATCACGGTCTGCCTGAAAGAAACTCGGTCTCTCGCCAGTTATCCCGCCTCATATACTTTCATACTCAAGCAGTCATTTATATCCTGGGCCCATCTTCGTGTTGGTCGGCCCCTGCCCATACTTCCTGGTAAAATGCCTTCTACTATATTTTTTTCTAATCCGTCGTGGCGCTTGATATGACCAAAATATTTTAGCTTCCGAGACAGGATGCTGTTTATTAGCCAATTTTCTTGATGTTCTGATCTTTCACGATGTCAGTATTTCTCCTCTTTTTCGTCCAAGATATTCTGAGAATCTTTCTATAGCATTTCAGCTCAAAATATTCTCTTTCTTAAGGGCTGAGAGTTAGTCCACGACTCACATCCGTATGTTGCTACAGGAAAGATGCATGCTCTCAAAATTCTAATTTGGATCTCCTTGCTGGTGCTTAACCATAGACTTTAAAGGCTGTTCAATCTTTGCATTGCTATGGCCATCCTACTTTTTACTTTTGTCAAACGGTCTCCATTGTTGTTTATTATAGAGCCTAGATATTCAAAGTTTGTGACATTTTCAATTTCTTCACCATTTATTATTACTTTTGGGTGGCAGCCAGTTTTATATGTGGACATTATTTTTTTTTATTTAAATTCAAGAACAGATTTTGATCTTCACTGTGCTTTTGGACAGAAAATTTTAAGTTTTCTATTCCTTTTACGGTGTTCGAAAGGAGGACTGTGTCATCTGCGTCGCGAAGTTCCAGAATAGGGTTGCCACCAATTTTGAGCGGATCATAACTTTCACAAATCTGGTCATTTTTGACATTTCTCATTACATTTTCGGCGTATATATTGAATAGGTTTGGTAAGATGGTGAGAATGCACCCCTGCCTCACTCCCTTTTGCAGCTCAAACCAATCCGATATTCCACCAGATGCTCTGATGGCTGCTTGTTGTTTGTGATGGAGATTTGCAATTAAATGCACCAAATGCGTTGGAAGCCCCATACTTCTCATAAAAGTCCACAGAAAAAAAAACTAGTTGTACAAAATGTATAAAATTTACTGACAATATAAATCATTTTGTTCGTTGCACGTCCTAATTTTAACAAGCAAAAGCGAGCACACCTTCCTTCAATCAATTCTTTTCCTGCTCACATTCTGATTTCTTCACAGCATAAATATGATTTGATATAATTCTCTCCATACTCTGAAGTCTAAACTCTCTGTACCTAAAAAACTAGCATTGCTCCTATAACTGCACATCTTCCATTCACAGCACACAAACCTCTAAAATTGGCCATACCAATTTATTTTTAAACAAACATACATTGTATATTTCGCTGTTTATAACGCGCGTTATGTACGTCCTCTATTTTAACGGTTTTTGCTTCTTTTTGCGACAATGAGCTGCCATTTCGTGCATACAAACACTGACGTTTTGAATGTTAAGAGTGCACAACTGCGTTTTACTATCTTCTTTATTACAATTATTTGTGTCCTATTTTCGAGAAATTGTCTAGTCATTATTTATAGAAGTTAGTTTAGTCTAAGTAAGCCTGTCCTGTGATTCGTTCATTCTGTAGCATGTCACTCGCGGAACCTCGCTGCCATAACAACCCTCCGGAAAACCTTCCTATCCTGAGCAAGATGTCCTGCGTCTGATACACCCATCTGGAGATCATCTGCCACATCCTGCACCCATCTTCTCCTTGGCCTTCATCTTCCTCTCTTCCCAGGCATATACCCCTCCATTATTGTTCTCTCTAGACTTCCATGACGTTTCAAGTGACCAAAATATTTCAATTTTCTTTGTTTTATTGTCTTTACTAGCCAACCCTCTTCAGTATTCAGCTCTTGAAGTATGGATGCATTTGTTCTTTCTTTACCCAAGATATTCTTAGAACCTGTCTGTAACATTTATATTCAAATGCATTTATTGCGCTGTTCCGCTTGTTTAGTAAGTGTCCAGGTCTCACAGGCGTATGTTGCAATGGGAAAGATGCATGCTCTTAAAAATCTGACCTTTGTAATTCTATCTGTACAATTCCATAATTTATTCAGTTGTTTTAGTCTTTGAAGAGCAATTGATAGTCGCCGTTTAATTTCTTTCATTGTGTCACCATTGTTGGTAACCAGTGACCCAAGATATTCGAAATTTTCCACCACTTCCAATCTTTCCTCATTAACATATATTTCCTTCTCCATGGCAGTTTTGTTTGTATGCATTATCTTTGTTTTTGCTATGTTCAGAAATAAGTTATGATTTTCACTATTTCTGGCCTGTGATGCTGCATCTAATTTGAGAATAGAAGAGGAGGCGATTATTGTAGCTGGCTGCGGAATCAGATGCACACAAAGGACTTGAAAAGAAAAGTCCTCTTCTGCTTATTCTTCTGCGTCTTTTATTTTTTATTTTTTAGTCACTTTTAAGAACATTAACAACATAATAAACAGATGACTGTGTGAAGAGAGGAGAGAATAAAATCTACTATAATAACAAGGAATGAGGAAACGATGGCGTTCAAGAGAAACCCTTAAACGAACGTTGGTGAGAGAGGCCAATGGTGTTGGACTGGATTTCATTCATGATATTGTAAATATTGCACAATATAGAATGGAATGGAAGAAGAGACTCCACGCCCTATGTGACATATATTAGCACATTATGATGAGGAGGAGGATGAGGAGGAAGACCAGGAGGAACCACAGAATTAGTACACAATGATGTACCTAAAGAAAGATGTATAACAAGCAATAGAAGAAGGGGAAACAAACAAGAACTGTATGCCTGATGGTATTCATCCATGACAACTGTTGAACAGGATAAACATGCTGGCCACATACAAAGCAGTTGTTTGTTTTTCTGTTAAGCAGTAGTCCTCTGACTACGAGAAAACACTTTTCACATTGAAGTGACAAGAAGACACTTTCCCCGCACAAGTAACACCATAGTTTGGTTCAGACGCCCTACAAATGTTTTCCACACTGGCGCCATGATAAGCCTGTTACATCAAGTTACCGGAAACGGAAGTAGCTGTAATCACCAGGTGCATCCTGGTGAACGAGATGGGTAAAGCACACCATTTAGGCTGGGGAACTGGTATACGCATGTCCTTTACTCGTCTATGACACCGGAGTGCATCAAGGTAGTACTTTATGTAAATAGGAATGACTGCAGAATTAAATATACCACATGAGAAGATATCAAACCAAACGATAAGAAGAACTATTCGCCTTTGCATTATCACTAACAGAAACTTACAGAAAGCCCTCGTCAACACATGACATGAATAAAAAATGTTACGATTACAAAAAATGATACGCAAAATCACTTAACTGGGGTATCTCCGAGAATAATACACGTCTGTTTGGTCAGCTTAAGGGTTCCTACAAGCGCGTGTGAATACATGAGATTAATACTAGCCAGTTTTAAAAGTGTTGCAGGAAGGGATGTAACTTTAAAATAACAGATAAAGGAGCGCCGGATGTTAGGTCCCTTGGGTGAGTTGGCGCCGATTAGATCGATAAAGCGTTTTCTAATGAGACCAACAGACTCCGTCATTGGAATGGCTAGAAATGATGGCCCTACCTCCATGTTGAAGAGAACTTGATGACCAAATTGTGACCAGAAATCTCAACGTCGGGACTGGAAAAGGCCAGCAAGCGCAGTCCTGACCTTCACAGATATGCAGGTTTTGCTGGGCTGGTGTCCAGATTATGACTTCCTCGGAGGTGGAATTGGGTATCTGGACTTGCCCTACTGGTCTGTCATCAGTACTGAGATTCTTTAGTCTCATTGTGCCAGTTCTTCAGGTCTTGATGGTCTGCTATCCACACTAGGATCTTCTGAACTTGCTAGGCATCAGCCCAGATAGGATAAGCGGCAGGCACGCATGCATGGAAAAAACGACTCTATAAATCAAGGGTGGTGGAGCCCACAGGCGTAGTCAAAGAGATTCCTTTCACCCCTTCTCACACAATAATTTATGGAGAATAAAGCGCCTCAACCCTCTGCCTCTAGCTAGAAGGCTAAGTGCCCTGTTCTCTGGCCAAGCTTATTAGATGTTGTCTTTCGAGTATTTGATTTTTTTCATATATTTCATTAATTTTTCTCCCTTTCCGCACATTATTTTATTTATTATTATTATTATTACTAATATACATTAAAACAAACATGTAACCCCCAAAAACCTCATTCAACCTTTAGACAATCATAAGGGGACATTAGAGCCACCTCTCCAATGGTTTGTTTACGGCTGCACCTCTGGTACACGCACAAGCGAATATTTCGACCGAAGTTTACATAAACAAAATATTAAATACAGCAAATAAAAAAGTTTGTCGCAACGTCGGTCATATTTGGATATTCCATTCCCACCGTTGAGCTTTTTAGTCACAGTTTCTGTTTTGTTCAGTAATCCTTAGTTCTTAACGAAGACTTGAGGATCCATTGACCCCCAACCACACAATTATTTTCGTTGCTGCTTCATAATCTTAATAAATATGTGTTTTCTGTTTGTCTTAAGCGACCCCTGAGAAAGGGTCGTTCAACACCCTCCCCCCCCCCCCCCCCCCCCCCCCCCCCCCTCCCCCCCCCCCCCCCCCCCCCCCCCCCCCCCCCCCCCCCCAAAGATTGAGAACCTCTGAGTTAGAAGGATGAAATGGGCGTCTGGAATTATTTTAAGTTGGACTTGCATTCAGGTTAGTCTTATAACTGCATCAGCAGTCTGTGAAGGGGCAACAGTCAGTGTTCTCTTTGGAACCCTAATTAAACGCGTCATTTCCAGTCGAAATGCCCTTGCATAAGATGCGAAGAAATAACAGTCTATATACAAATACGTCATATTTGTAAAATTACGTACACGCAAAACTATGTAGCATGTTGAATGTTGAATTTAGTTAGTTAGTTAGTTAGCTAGTTAGTTAGTTAGTTAGTTAGTTAGTTAGTTAGTTAGTTAGTTAGTTAGTTAGTTAGTTAGTTAGTTAGTTAGTTAGTTAGTTAGCTAGCTAGCTAGCTAGTTAGTTAGTTAGTTAGTTAGTTAGTTAGTTAGTTAGTTAGTTAGTTAGTTAGTTAGTTAGTTAGTTAGTTAGTTAGTTAGTTAGTTAGTTAGTTAGTTAGTTGGGTTATCATCATTGCACACCGGACATGTCCATAGGTGCTCAGATCCTCCCCTCAGTATGAACCCCAACGTCCGATGGCTTATAGTACCAGTTCTATGTTGATTAACAAGTCTTCTGGCGTGTCTGGTGTGCGTCTCGTTTTTTGCTATGCCGATCTTAATTCCCAAGTCTGCCATTCTGGCGAGTGATGTGGATTCACTGCCACCAAAGTCCTCTATCCTTCCCATTTCTCTGAGGGCATTGATAATATCAGCATGATCCATAGGCTGACGGTCGGTAATGATAGCGGATCCAGCCAGCCTGTCAGCTCTCTCATTTTAATCGACGCCTGCGTGTCCCGAAATAAAGGTGACTGCACTCACAGTGGACAATGTTGAATTAAGAATCGACATCACAGCACTCGGGACATCCACATAAACGCTCTGTCCCCATATTTAGCAGCAAGCAAATAGTTCTAATCTCAAAGGCACCAGTAACTGTCTGATTGTATATTTATCTCGCTTTCCATTGAGTACATGGAAAACTCAAGTTCTGGAATCATTTCCACAAATAGATTAACAAGAACTGTTAAATATTTGTCGCGCACAATACGATACACAAAATGAACAGTAAATAATTGCTTGCTGATTCATCGGACATTTAGCTGAACACAGTTAATACAGATTTGGTTGTTGTTGATGTTACACGTTCCCGAGACCCATGGAATGATGTGACCTGAATTTGTGGTCGTTGTTGACGAGCAACACTAAAACGTTACAACAGGTACAGGGCAAGTGGAAGACCTCGGAAAATATGGATTGATGGCATTAAGAACAGCCTTACAGAAATGAACATCAGACTTAATAGTGCTCTTGACAGAGCTCATCAGCGAATGTTACATCTCCCCCTGACACTTCGATGAGGTACAAAGTGGAAGAGAAAAAGAAACAGTTGGCCAACGTTTCGGTGCTTGTAAGCAATGATGTGACCTGAATTGTAACTGTCTATTTTACTACCTTTAGATAACCAGTTCATAATCATCATCATCTTTATCATCTTTATCATCATCATCACCATTATCATCACCCCGTTGCTCCTGTACATGTCGTATAAGGCTAGCTGCCTTTTACTCCGTTCAGTTCTATCATGTGTCATCCTTTTGATTTTATAACATTTCTCGTTTTCTCAGTCCATTTTCTTCTCACTCCATAGTCTGGGGACTGCTCTAGAAGGGCACTAGGGACCTACTAGTTGCCTAAATTCATAGTAGTAGTAGTAGTAGTAGTAGCAGCAGCAGCAGCAGCAGCAGCAGCAGCAGTAGTAGTAGTAGTAGTAGTAGTAGTAGTAGTAGTAGTAGTAGTAGTAGTAGTAGTAGTAGTAGTAGTAGATGTTTTTGTTGTTGTTATGTTAGTGGTGGTGGTGATAGAACTAGTGATGGTGGTGGTGGTAGTAGTAGTGGTTGTTGTATAAGTAGTAATGTGTTGAATAGTAAATACATTTCTTATTATATTTAAAAATAATTTTAAATTTACAAATATTTCAACAACAACAACAAAACTTCTATGCAGGTTTACATGTTTGGGGAAGTGGATACCTTTTGGCGCCCTTAAGAATTCTCGGAGAAGGGGGGGGGGGGGGAGAATCCCCCTTCCCCATTCTTCCTAGGATATATCCGGAAGTTCTAAAGGTGCTTAAACTATTAGATTGGCGCCCGTCTTGATCCACAAGGACACTGCATGGTCACACATGGTGCCGCGGGTAGAACAAAAATAGTTACAGCGGATTAAAGTAATAATGAAAGCAATAAAATGTATAATGTACACCTACACTTACCTCGAAGAATAGAGAAAAAAATCCTTTTGAAAAGTCCAAATTTCAAACACGTATAAGGTCACAAAACAAGCCAACGGAACTTTCTGAAACAGTGCACTTATTTCTCACTGTTCTCGAAACACACAGGGGGGAAAAAACAAATGCGGAAATATTTTAAGCGTTACCAAATCTGGGTTCAAGAACAGCTGTTTGTCATGGCGAGACGAGTTTCCGCTAATTTAAAACAAGCCAACTGTCAGTAGATGGCACGGTTGTTGAAGTGTGACTGTCGCTGCTTGTATACAAAAACCCCGCCTGTCAACTTTGCTTTTACTGGCGGAGCTCTCGCTTTGCCTCTAACATTTCGACTTCCCCAACAGTCCGGGAATAGCTGAAATAAACGGGACATAACTAGGGGGAAATTACGTGAGCTGTCTCTTTGACGGGGTAAACTGGGGAAATGGGAAACGTGACGGTAGCTTTGTTACTGAGTGTGTGAGAAGTTTTTACTTTTCTGGAAATTTTGGGAGAACGTTAAATGTTAAATGTTGAACTAAGAATCGACATTACAGTACTCGGGACACTCATAAGGGCTTCGCTCTCAAATATGTGCATACATAATGATGTGGGCATAAAAACAAGTTCGCATTAACAGCTGTGGGAATAAAAAGACAGCTGTTGAAAGACTGTATAGGAATGAAAAGATATAAGAATGAAAGAATACTGATTAGTGAGAACTATCATCACATCATTACGGACACATCCATAGATTTTTGGATCTTTTCCTCAATAGCTCCACAAGCGAAAACACCCCCCTTCCCCCCCCCCCTTTTTTTCCCCCCCAATTACGCCCGTTCTGCTGTGGATAATCAGACGATGTAGGCTGAACTCCCACATCCACCACCCTCGACCCGATCTTCTTGACTATATGCATGTCATTAGACATCAATGGCATGACTACTGCCTGTGTCGGAGAAGTCTCAGTAACCGCCTTGCCCACAAGATTAATCTGCTCATTGTAGTAGCATTGGTAGTAGTAACAGAATAGTTGTAGTTGTTGTGGTGGTTGGCCGGGTGGTGACAACGTTGTTAAGCTAAGATTCGACTCCCCGTAAGGTGATGGAATTTTTCTGTCGGGGCACAGTGAAACATCCTAACCTGAACAGTCCGTGGCGACAGCACTAGCCATGCGGTTTCTCTGGCTCACGACCCCCTGTCTACAGCGACCTAGACAAAATGAATCAGTAGTGACAGTTTTTTTAGTTGTTGTTGTGCTGGTGGCGGTGTTAATAATAATACTCAATGTGTGATGTGGCAAATATTACACTGGTCGCATTTACTTCTCATTACAATTCCTGCTACCCATTTTATTCTGGGTGGACACGGATGCCAAAGTCAATTTAAAAAAAAAAAATTGTGATGAATTTTAAATCCTGCGGAGACGCATTAAGTGGATTGGGAGGAGAAAGGGGGTGGGGGGGGGGGTGTTTATGACAGAAATTGTTAATTGAGACAGCTTAAAGCATGATTGTACAGTTTTCATTATTGTAATTATTTATATTTTAATAACGCTACCTCAGCTGTTCTCATTTTTGGAGGGAGGGGATGGTGGGGGACTCTTTAAAAAAAATACAAAAAAGCTTTCCGATGTGATAAACAAATAACAATGTTTGGTTCTATTTCAATAGTTCACCCCAAACACGGGAATGCCACAGGTCACGGGACAGTCTAATATTTCAAGGGGTGGTAGATAAAGCGAATAGTTAGCAATATGGTATTTCATTTGCCGTGCAGTTTTGTGCTTTCAGTTTTGTATGCTTCTTGCGCGCGCGCGCTTGTGTGTGTGTGTGTGTGTGTTTATGCATTGTTCTGTGTGTTGGTGCAGTCTGGAAGATGGCGTTTTTATTTTTTGCTGGGGAGAACCTAGGCTGCATACAGTCGTGTGACCTAGGCTGCACTCTCTCGTGTGACTTAGGTGGGTTGGTGTTAGGGCCAGTTGTATGTGTGTTGGCATCGTTAAAAGCACTCACATCGTGGAATATAAAACACTTGATATCGCCGGCAGCTGACAACAAAGAGTTTTTTTTTTTTTTTTTAACTTTATGTGCAGCCCCGGATAAATTACCAGTTAAAATCTACAACTGGCCCTAACCCTAACTCGGCAATCCTTCTCAGTAGCTCTACTTGGATGCATATCAGCTTGCAACGAGCGTTAAATCGAACCACCCCCCCCCCCCTCCCACTTCCGACGATTCAGTGAGGTACAATGGGAAAGAAGGGGGAAAAAAAGAAGAAGAATACCAGCTTGCTCATTTTCTCGCACGTCTGCGTGCCCTGGTACTAACATCAAACTGATATGTGTCAGTCCTGACCTCTTTACCGACTCCGACCACTGTCTTCAGACCCAACCCATCTCTATCCTAACCACTGTCTTCAGACCCAGCCCATCTCTGTCCTCATGATAATACATACTGAATCACTGAGAAAGCATGCGCGAGAAAAGGGTTGTGTCTCCTGCCATGTTATTGTTTTGGGCAGGGCCATGACCTCCATAGCCAGACTGCTTGTGGTCAAGGAACCAGTATCTTGCTTCACAATTGTAACTCAAGGAGCTTCTTACATGGCGAAGAACAGACCTATCTGTCTAAATGACAGCATTCCATAGCATAGAATTCTCGATAAACAAATGCACTTTTGCCTCAACAGCGGCCGAACTTTCTTGTCTGCATTTTTTTTTCTTGTCGGATGCAAATAGAAACGGTCGTATAATCATGACCAGCTTCAACTAACCACGGTACAGACCTCTGTTAGTACTTGTACCTATTTCTCATTAATAAGACCCTCTGTTACCATATAAAAAGTCAGCTACATGAGACCCGCCAGCTACAAGGCATTAGGCCGGAAAAAGAGACACTAAAGAAACGCAGTATGACGCACAAGGGACCCAAATAGCAAAATTCAGAAAACTGTCTCCTTTCTGCGACACTTTATGGTGTAAGCAAGTGATTCCCAAACTGTGCGCCGCGGCGCCCCGATGAGCCGCGACCTCTTCACGGGGGCGCCGCGAAATATTCGAAGATGCACGAGTTTTTTGTTTTGTTCTTTGTCTTTTACATACGAATAGTCATACTTTTACTTAGCTTAGGGCGTCATGGAAAAGTTGTAATGGACAAAAATGCGCCGCGACTAAGAAAAGTTTTGGAAACACTGGTATAAGCAGTAGGACATAAGAAGAAATTATTAGGCGCGCCGCCACAAAGAACACATTGGAAAGGTTAAGGGAAAGGGGCTGCTTTCAGCCCTCTTATAATTGTGTAAGGACGGGGAAACTCTAGGGATTTCAGTCTTGTGTAATAATAATAAAATTTATTATTTTTATTATGGGTTTCGGGTCATGACGAAGCCTAAATTCTTTTTTTTTTTTTAATGACTTTGACTCCCAGGTCAACGCAGCCTTGAGTGGATACCAGCTGCAGTCCTGGGAAGTAAACGCGGCTGGTGTGATGCTGACGACATCACCCATAAAGTGCCGATGGTCTATAAAAGTTTAGGTCTAGTTCAGTATGCTCAATACGCCCAGAACCGTGGAAAAGGGTCCTTTACTTCACTACTACTACTACTACTACTACTACTACTACTACTGCTACTACTACTACTACTGCTGCTGCTGCTGCTGCTGCTGCTACTACTACTACTACTACTACTACTACTACTACTACTACTACCACTACTACTATTACTGCTACTACTACTACTACTACTGCTGCTACTGCTGCTGCTGCTACTACTACTACTACTACTACTACTACTACTACTACTACTACTACTACTACTACTACTACTACTACTACTACTACTTACTACTACTACTACTACTACTACTACTACTACTACTACTACTACTACTACTACTACTACTACTACTATTATTATTATTATTATTATTATTATTATTATTATTATTATTCTCTTCCACCTTGTACCTCATCGAAGTGTCGGGGGGGGGGGGGGGGGGAATGGGGGAGATGTATTGTTCTTTGATGAGCTCTGTCAAGAGCACTATTAAGACTGATGTTCATTTCTGTAAGGTTGTTCCTAATGCCATTACTCCATATTTTCTGAAGTCTTCCACTCGCTCTTTACCCGTTGTAACGTTTTAGTGTGGCTCGCTGTGGCAGATAGTACCTGGGCATTCTTGTTAGGTGTCCAAACCACTTCATCTGTTGTTCTTTGAAGACCTGTAAGACTGGCTTTATTCCTGGCATTCGTCTGATTTCATGATTTCGTATTCTGTCTTTCATTGAAACTCCAGCAGCTCTTCTAAGGCATTTCATCTCTGTTGTCACAATTTTACGTTCATTGGAGGACGTAAGTGTGTTTAATTAATGTTCCTAAAAAATACTGGGGATGGGGGTGCACTGAAGACAACTAAGACGCCAGATTTCGGCGCCTTTGGAAAATACCATAATCTAAGTCTCAGTTCCCCCCCCCCCCCCCCCCCCCCCGCTGCCGAACAAATCGCCATTAGCCGCTTGTCTGTTGACACCTTTCGGTGCTATAATGAATTCAAACACCACGCATGAACTTACATGTCTGGTCCACATACAGACGTACCAAGGTGCAAGGGAGACTATTCGTGATTTCATCGTCAGAAATGTTTTACTGTTAGGGACATTTCCTGAAGAATTGTTCAACATACAGTAGAACTTCGAGTAACTGGCATTCGTAAAACCGTCAGTTTCTGTTATTTTTTAGGGGGCTGCGTGGTCTCGAGGGATGGTGTCCGCCTCGAGTGCTCAAGGTTCTGGGTTCATCCTTGGTAAGAACTGGTATTTTTTCACTTGGACTTCTAGTAATGTTGCTTCTTGTCTAGGTAGTGAGATCGGACGCCCGTGTGCATTGTTGCACACGTAAAAAATCAATCGGCAGCTGGAAATCGAAAAGAGTAGCCTAACGACGCTGCCCGGGCAAAATTTTGAGTTTAAAATCTACCCAAAGTACCTCAGTATCCTTGCCGGTGCTACAGAGCCTATGCCCTGTGTTGAACTTCTACGGACTCAGACGTGAGTAAGAAGAAGAACGGAGCACTTATAGGTTAATACCCGTGTGCCATGATGTGGATTCGTTGTTCAAACCTCAAACCTGTTATTGGTCATCGTCTTAAAAATAGCTGAGTATGAACAAACAGAAAGACAGGTATAAATTTGTCCACAGATTACTTGTAAGCCCTACTGTGAAAAGCTGGAAGTGACTGTACTGTATGATGGTAATGATAACCATTCCCTTCCGAGACGCATTTTTTTTTTGGGAAGCCCCACCCTGGCTGTGACCGTGGGCCCTAAATATAGCTAGGCCTGAAATATGGCTTATGGCTGAACGGAGTTTCCGGGACCTCTCCACGGGTGATCTTCATCCGCATGGTGGCACTTTGCGTCACTGGGTGTTTATCGCGTGTGTGATGTCCTGGTGGGGTACAATTTACTAACCTACCTACCTGTAAAGGCAATGAATTATCAGCGTCGGAGAAGATGAGCGTGATCTGGTGCTCCAGATCCTACTCCTACTAAGATAAGGAATATCGCCGCGCTGAAAGCTCAAGTCTCAAAGAGATGACAGATCATTTTAAAGTAACGTAGGTTTATAGTAATACAGCACACTTCTGTGCTTTCTTCTTCTGCCTTTTTAGCCCCCAGTGGAGCATAGGACCTCAACCAACTCACGCTGGCGTCGTTCTATTGTTGGCTATAGCATGCAGCGCTCCTTATCTATTTAACATCACGCTCCAGCTCCCTTCGTGTTTTTTTTTTTTTTCTTCCTTTATTTTTGTTCCCCTGTGGGTTTTAGTGCAAAGATACTCTGTTTATATTGTTCTCAGGTTTTTTCAATGTGGGTCCTATCTAACAACAGCGTCTTTTCTTGGTTTCTTGGTCCACTGGAACTTGTTTAGTTCTCTCCCAAAGCTGACAAACGAGATGCACACCAGACACGCCAGAAGACTTGTTAATCAACATAAAACTGGTACTAGACTGGTACTGGTACTATAAGCCATCGGACGTTGGGGTCTATACTGAGGGGAGGATCTGAGCACCTATGGACATGTCCGGAGTGCAATGATAATACCCCAACTAACTAACTATTTCCCAAAGCTGTACAATAGTGATTCTATCATACCATTTATGTACATTACTACTCATATATTGAAGTTTACATCGTTTGAATACATAAGCATGTATATCATTCATTTCTAAAAGATATTTCTATTTTCGTACTAAGACCGCAGTGAAATCACGTGACTTTGCATTTGTCTTGAGAGATTTATGTTAACCTTCTATTCGGTTATCCGTCACAGTGAAGGTGATGGTTTATTGGAGTTTTCTTGTGGAGTCGTCAATGGAGTCTGTATGGTTCTAGCGGTTTATTGAAGTTTTACTGTGGAGTCATCAATGGAGTCTGTATGGTTCTAGCGGTTTATTGAAGTTTTACTGTGGAGTCATCAATGGAGTCTGTATGGTTCTAACGGTTTATTGAAGTTTTACTGTGGAGTCATCAATGGAGTCTGTACTGTTCTAGCGGTTTATTGAAGTTTTACTGTGAAGTCATCAATGGAGTCTGTATGGTTCTAGCGGTTTATTAAAGTCTTACTGTGGAGTAATCAATGGAGTCTGTATGGTTCTAGCGGTTTATTAAAGTTTTACTGTGGAGTAATCAATGGATGTCACATACCGCTCGTGTTGCGTGCCTGATTTAAGGATTTCTCATTAAGAACTAACAGCACTCTGAAATAATAATGTTGAGGCGTCGGCTCGTATTGGTCTAAAGGAGATCCCGTGGCCAATATACGCCCAACTTATTTCAGGAGTAGGGCAACTCAAGCACTACAGAATATCTAATATTCCTAGGCATACGTGGCTGGACACCCCCACTACTATAAAAAGCTAGCTCCCAGGTTATGATAGATTACTATCATAGCCATGGTAACACAGGTTACACTTATTAATCACACAAACATGAAACTAGACAGTTAGAATGGTGAAACAGGGACACCTAAGTCAGCCATGAACATTTCTGAGAATGCATGTAATATATTCAATATATATATATATATATATATATATATATATATATATATATATATATATATATATATATATATATATATATATATATATATATATATATATATATATATCAAGACAATCAAGATGGTTTCCAGTGAAAGGAGTTCATTGCTTAACGTCACAGCAATGATGTTGAAACCGCCAGAGATTGTTCCTAAACAAGGATATAATTCATCATGGTGAACTAAAGGTGAGCATGGACAGAGAGCATGTAGGTCATCCTAGATTTACTTATCCCAACTGGTATGTCTCTGCTCCCCTCAGTCCATTGTGACTTGAACCGGCTGACTCAATAGATTGTTTTTCTCTGGGGTTGATCTGGCACCCACTGATCGTTATATATGAGGACAAAGGAACTGCATTGGAGCCCAACAAATCTCCTGATGAAGACTTCCTAGGATTGATGACACAGATGGCCTGCAATACTGTCTTTCAGCCACTGGAACTCACACACAAGCTCCTGAAGAAGGATTTCCTAGGTTGATGACACAGGTGGCCTGCAATACTGTCACTCATTTTCATAATGTGTGTGTGCGTCTGCATGTGTGTGTCTGTGCGAGTATTTGTGCGTCTGTGGGTTTGTTAGTATGTGTTTGTGTATGTCTCTCGTGTCAGTGTGTGTGTGCCATTATGTGTCTGTAGGTGTGTATGGCTGCATGTGCATCTGTGTCTGTCTGTGGCTGTGCGTGACTTTGTGTGTATCTGTGTGAGTCTCTATCGGTGTGTCTATTATATAATGTCTGCGTGTCTCTGCTTGTGTCGGGTTATGCGTCTGCGTGTATGTCTGTGTGCGTATGTGTGACTGTGTGTGTATATATGTGTATGTGTGGGTGTTGCGCATGTCTATGTGTGTGTCTGTTTCCCTTCTTTTGTGTGTGTATGTGTTTGTGTGTGCCCGTGACTGCATGTGTGTGTGTCTGTATGTGTCTGGGTTGTATGTGTGTGTGTTTCAGAGTGTGTGTATGTGTGTGTATGTATGTATGTATTTTTGTATATATGTATGTGAGTTTGTATGTATGTATGTGATTTTGTATGTATTTTTGTATGTACGTACGTATGTGTGTATGTATGTATGTATGTATGTATGTATGTATGTATGTATGTATGTATGTATGTATGTATGTATGTATGTATGTATGTATGTATGTATGTATGTATGTATGTATGTATGTATGTATGTATGTATGTATGTATGTATGTATGTATGTATGTATGTATGTATGTATGTATGTATGTATGTATGTATGTATGTATGTATGTATGTATGTATGTATGTATGTATGTATGTATGTATGTATGTATGTATGTATGTATGTATGTATGTATGTATGTATGTATGTATGTATGTATGTATGTATGTATGTATGTATGTATGTATGTATGTATGTATGTATGTATGTATGTATGTATGTATGTATGTATGTATGTATGTATGTATGTATGTATGTATGTATGTATGTATGTATGTATGTATGTATGTATGTATGTATGTATGTATGTATGTATGTATGTATGTATGTATGTATGTATGTATGTATGTATGTATGTATGTATGTATGTATGTATGTATGTATGTATGTATGTATGTGTATGTATGTATGTATGTATGTATGTATGTATGTATGTATGTATGTATGTGTGTGTGTGTGTGTGTGTGTGTGTGTGTGTGTATGTGTATGTATGTATGTATGTATGTATGTATGTATGTATGTATGTATGTATGTATGTATGTATGTATGTATGTGTGTGCATGTTCGTGTGTATGTAGATGTATGTGTGTACTGAGTGCCTATGTGTTTGTGTGTAAGTGAGAGATTGGGCTTGTGTGTGTATGTGGGTGTGTGTGTTCGCGCGTGAGCGTGCGCACATATTTTACCATATAACATGCTTTATTGATGAAATACAACTGCTGTGTGAAAGATGGAAGTTTGGAAGGGCTGAATGTAAGACAGGCCTGCGTGCCTAATTTGTAACCCTTTGAAAATAAAGTTGGTTCGTTCGTTCGTTCACTCAGCTACTGGAACTCACACACAAACTCCTGCCAAGTTGACGTTCTGCCAACAATAGGTAGGGTTTTGGGTAGGATTGGTGAAAGGAATTGTATGGGTTTGTGATTGCTGGTTATGGGTTGGTGATTGCTGGTTGGACTGTAATTCGTCTGCCTGACCTCTAAGGAGATTTCATCCCAAGCTTAGGAATCCTTCAAGGATTAACTGGTACTTTGAAAGCGTCAAATTTGAGGAGCGAATTACAAAGTCTTCCGACACCTCAGAAGTTTGGCAAAAAATCCCCGCTCAGACTCAGCTTGGCGTCTCTAGAAAAGAAGTCCCTGTATTCGTGCCCAAGGGGTAAAAAGGCTTACAGGAATTTATGAATTATACTCCAGAAGTATTCATCCCACAGTTGCAAGTTTGAAAATGTAGACTTCTCAAAACAACTAGAGGGTCTAGAAATGATTATTTCACCAGATGGAGGTATATATCAATATAAGGGACTATATACCCCTCCGGGCGGGTTTAAATTTGAAATGTGACGTGTCCGCTTAGGGATGTCAGCGTCACGAACAGTCCACAGTGTAGGGTTGGCCGTTCACTCCACGACAATGGAGTCTGTGTGGTTCTAGCGGTTTATCAAAGTTTTACTGTGGCTTTAATCTAGCGAATGCACTATGTGCAATCTACAGAGGGAATCGCAAACAGTGAAACCTCCTACAAGTTTACATTTCTTCCAACCTTGCTGGCTAAAGGACTGGATTCTGGGTTTGTCCACATTTGATTCCCTTTTGCTATATAAATGGTATACTTAAATGTACTAAGGTTCACTCTGACACAAATGATTAGTTAAAATAAACTTCATAACACTGGAAGAACATTACCAACTATAACATTTAATTGGAAAAGTCTAGTAAAAGAATGGCTGTGGAGATAAAATTGGTACCTGATTAGGGATCAAGATAGTAGACAAATCTGTCCACTTAGCTGTAGTTGGGGTTCCGTTGGCCAGCTTTTAGCTCAGCCTCGAAGACACGTCAGGCAGGTCGAATCTTCTAGTCCAGTCTAGACAATCCAGCACCGCAGTTACGCTTAAACTCACTTCTGGAATTTCACCTGGAATGTATACAGAACATCAGTTTCATGAATACTTTTAAGCACAAGAGTCACACAATAAGATGGTAAATTCATCAGTGCGAATTATTCTGACGTCTTTACACTAGTGAGAGGTCACCATGCTCTCAGACCCATAGTCACATTTCACAATAGATTCTCATTTCAGCCACATGAGTTCACCTCACAAAGAATGAGAATCAGGAAATGAGTTTACATGGGCCGGAATCTCATAACAGGTGCACTGTGCAGTTTGAAAATAAATGGGGTCGGACACGTCTCAATCATGATCATTCATGCTGATATTATCAATGCCCTCAGAGAAATGGGAAGGATATAGGACTTTGGTGGCAGTGAATCAATATCACTCGCCAGAATGGCAGACTTGGGAATTAAGATCGGTACTATTAGCCATCGGACGTTGGGGTTCATACTGAGGGGGAGGATCTGAGCACCTATGGACATGTCCGGAGTGCAATGAGGATAACCCAACTAACTAACTAACTAACTAACTAACTAACTAACTAACTAACTAACATGTCAATATAATTATAACAATCAAAAATACCAATTCACGTTTCTAGTATCAAATAAACATTATATCAATCATCAAATAGATCATATGTTTACATACATGTACATACTAGATCATAAACGTGGTTAGTTAGGATTAAGAAATTCACAAGGGTTCTCCCACCATGTGGACTCTGGAAAATAGTCAACACGGGGTGTGGGGGGGGGGGGGGGGGGGGGGGGGGAGGGACTAGACGGGACTTATATTCATGTTGCAACAGGTACTATTAAAGCAAGTCGACTCTTCGTTGGCTTCTGAGGTAAGTGACGTGCAACCCCACCACTAACACACAAACAGCGTTAAACACCCGGTGAAACAGTGCCACCATTCGGTTGAGAACCCTCATGTGCAATCCCCAAAAACCCTGTTCAGTCGTTAGATTAGGAACTCCCAGCTTCAGCCGGTGTTGTAATCTAAAATAAACACCCCCAAAAAACTGCGTCTCATGGGTACAGTTTGTACCAAGAACTGAGGAAGGAGACAGAGCACGTATGGAAATATCCAGAGAGCAGCGATATTTAATTCTTGATTCGTGTGTTTTAATTTTGTCCTTGCAGTTTTCTGGTTTTACCTATCTTCTTTCCCTTAATTCAGTAGATACTAATTATTATTTCTCACTCACAATCAAGATGAGTTAACCAGCAAGCCTTGAGAACTGAAACGAGCCCAATTGGGATGTTCCAGATATATGGCACATAGGGCACACAATATATTCCTCCATTTTGTTCTATCCTTTGCAATCAGTTTAATATTATGGATGGAATCCAGCCCAGTAGCTTTCACTTGCATATGTTAAAATTGAAAAAAAAACATTAGAACTGAAATACTTAACTTGATTTTAGACGTAAATACGAGGTAATTTAGAGTGTCAAATTTTGTTCATGTTATTCTTTTTCTTCCTTGCGTTAACCAGCTGTAAACTCTGGCGGAAAATTCTGGTTGTTCATCCACTTCTGGACTGCAGCCGTGTTCCAGAACCTGGGTATTGCGTGTGCACCGTTTTACAGATCTGACTCATTTTATGCAGACTGCTGGTTCCTTGCCTCTCAAGCAGATACACTCCGACTTCAAAGGAAGCTCCCAATTAGTCGACTCTTACGGCATGCTTTTGGGTAGTCTATTCTTGTTCTCCCTATAATGAGGCCCCGGAACACACAGGGAGAATTCGTGTTAATAAAAGCTGTTGGTGCCTGGCCAATGCGTATCATAATATTTCTGTGAGCCGGATTACTTTACGTAGACCCCATGTCGAGTTCTCTCCCCTGCAACCGGAAGCCAGACATGTTGTGTTTGTTTAGGAACACAGAGGGAGAGAACGGTAAGAGACTGCAGAACGGCTTTGTTAGAAGTACACTTGATCACTTTTTGTAGCCGCCACTGTATCAGTCTAGGAGTTAATGTAACAGAAGACACGCTTAGTTATAGACGATGGCATATATATATTCCAATATATATATTATAGCTTATTTGTTTTAGTGTTATATTGGCATTTGTTTTCAGCAGTTGAGTACTTTGAGTACAAATTAATTAGTTTGTGTACTGACTGAACTGCACTGTTACTGATTTCGCAACAGTTCTGAAAAAATAAAAAGGCAATATTTTGCTTCGCTTGTTATGGAGCTTTTTTTTTTCTCTATCAGTTTAGTGTTAGTCTGAGTTTTAGCTTCATGGCAAACGGGTTTTCTCACAGTGGCTTCCTTCATATGCCAGGAAAAAACACTGAAAACCTACACGGCAAATCAAATCCAGACCAGGATTTTGTTTCATTCGGTACACAACACCGGCATAATTATAATAATGTTTTCCAGGTCTCATGCAATAGACACTTTGCATTGAGCCCCAGCATACTTTTAAGACACTGTTGTGAGCCCCAGCATACTTTTAAGACACTGTTGTGAGCACCAGCACCAGCCAAAATGGGACGCTAGGCATGGTCACTGTTTTGAGCCATGTCAAATTGTTTGCTTCTGCCAGACGGTGGCTGTTTCATTTTTGCTACATTCGTAGACTGAAATGAAATAGTTTCGTTGCCCATCTTCTGAGTTGAGTGCATGGCGTGACACTGTGAGCTGTGGATTTCATTTGGAATGTTTTTCGACTGACTGTTGTGGTGGTGTGAACTTTAGATTCAGAAAATGGTGCAATGCCGGTTGTCACAATATTGGTGGTACCATTATGTGATTAAATTTGATCGCCCGTGCAACTGCTGATCTGTTGGTGACTTCTGCTACCATCCATGATGAACTGCATTTCTAATTTCAGAGTGTTTGTGTTAGCACTTCAGATGGCTACCGTATGCTTCTAATGCCTGTGTATGCTAGTGCATATGCTAGACAGTCTGTCAGTCTTTCCACAAGGGGCTGTGATAAACATTCTGTGTGTTTTTTGTTGGCACAGGAGCGGAGTAACTATGGGCGTGACCCATTTGCTATGAAGTTGAAACTAAGATTACCAGAGCACCAGCACCACCTTTGTTTCTGGAAGGAAAAAAAATCCCTGTAAAAGACAGCAGCAAAATGTGTCACTCAGTGTCATCACAAACAGTCAGCCACTTTAATCGCAGCTTACTGTGGATGGACTCAGCAGTCAGAACAAATTAGCAATGGTACATGCAATATAGCATAAGGCAGCAGCCAGCTCTACAGTAGCCGACCACCTGTAATTTTCAGAAATCTCTAGTTCTCAACAGAAACCAACTTGAGCAAAGTTGACCAGATTTCCACATGATATCCACAGCTAACTTCAACACCCCTTGTATTTATCTCAGAAGCAGTGCGATGGAACTGGACTTTGAGCCCACATATGGGGGGAGGAGGGGTGCAGATCCAGGCATGGCCAGAAGCAAAAAATATCATCAACTCAATGGTCGGCCAGTCTATCTGAAATACTGGACCAGAAGTCAGTCAGATTCCAGAGATACATACTAATGTCAAATCCTTACCTGCACTAGACTGCATTTATGCCAGGTTTTCTTATTGGAGTAGCTGTTTTAGGCGCCCTAGTTATAAGGTTTGAACAATGTTCCTGGGAATGTGTCCATTAGTTTGCCTTATAGGATTCTCAAAGTAGCAGAGAGAGCAGCAGTCCACAGGAGAAGAGGCGACCATATGTATCCCAGAGTATTATGTACAGTATGTCTTTTTTTCAGTATATGATATTTTGTTTTGACCGTTAATATTCTGTCCCATTCCCACTTTTTTGTTTGTCATCATCAGTGTAAGTAAAGTAAAGTAAAGATCCCTTTTCACGCCTTAGGCGCATTGGGTATATGGGAAGAGCGCCCCATATTTTTACAGACCAATCTGCACTTTATGGGTAATGTGGTCAGCATTACGCCGGCCGTCTTTACTTTCCCAGGACAGCCATCCTGGTACCAATTTTAGGCTGGGTCGACCTGCGACGCCCCAAACTATGATAAAAATCCACTCAGCCTGCAGTGGGTTTCGATCGGGGTACGTTGGATTACGAGTCGGACTCGCAACGCCTAAGCCGCGGACGCCGCCATCATCAGTGTACTTGCCACAAAAATAACCTTTTCATCATGTTTTCTATATTTGTATTTTTTTTTTTATGTAGTAGCCAAAATTATTGTCTTTTAAATGTATCATCTTCTTTCCTTTTTGTCAATATCCACTTTGTCTCATTAGGTGTCACATTTTAACAGATGATAGGTTCTGGACTAGTGCATGCTCAGTTGTTTCATATGCTGTGAATGATGTTTTTTGCCCTGTTTTTAATAATTATCATCATCACCTTTTATCACTCTTATGATATCTTAGTAGCACCTTGTCTAGTATTTTTTTTTCAGCTGTCTGTTATTGAGATTCTAAACACAATGGGCGATTATGCCAGGACTCACAGTAACCTTACCAGGGACGAGGGCAGTGCCTCTCTTGAGCCAAGTGTGTGGAGCCTGGTTAAAGGTAACCTGGAGTTCATGATCAGACAGGCATTTAGACGAACCCAGTTAGACAAGTTTTACAGTAACAAGGCTGTGGAAAATGTGAGAAATTTAACACTGAGGCTAGAGCACCTGCTAGAAGGACCCTTGAAAGATGTGGCCCCTGGACATAATGTGGGAAAGACAGTGAGTACATATGTATGTTTGTGTGGTACAAGCATGCTTGTGAACATACCTTGTTTTGTTTTTATCTTACAGTGTGCAGAATATTAGGTCTATAGTCTGTATACCAGAAAGTGCATTTGTTGGGCTGATAAAAAACTAATTAGTACAGAGGTCTGTGCACCCATCAGCACTAATTAATGTGAACCAGAAGCACTTCTTTTGCGTTTCTAACCGCCAATAGAGCATAGGCCTTCAACCAACTCACAAGTCGCTCTATCATCGCATGCAGCTCTCCAAATGTTTTTTTCGGGGTCCTCTTTTATTCCTGTGCCGCAATGGGTTCCAGCGCAAAGACATTCTAGTTAAATTGTTCGCAGGTTTTCTCAAAATATGTCCTATCCAAGCCAGCGTCTTTTCTTCTGCAGAAGCTCTATTACACAGAAACAGATCTGATGTTTGACACCACAGATATGAATTGCTCTGCAGGCAGAGCAGTTCAAAAGCCCATTGGGGTTTTTTCTGCAACCACTAGGGCATGATGATGGAGTTGATGGTGGGGACACAAACTTTCCTGTAGCTGGAATCACAGGGCTATTCTTTCATGTGGCTGCAATCACAGGGCTATTCTTTCATGTTGCTAGAATCACAGGGCTATTCTTTCATGTGGCTGGAATCACAGGGTTATTCTTTCATGTGGCTGGAATCACAGGGCTATTCTTTCATGTGGCTGGAATCAAAGGGCTATCCTTTCATGTGGCTGCAATCACAGGGCTATTCTTTCATGTGTGTACTAATTAAGTGATTGATTCTTTCGGCACAGTTTAGTGGCTCAGGTTAGGTTCCATACCTAGGCAAAACAGTTTTTTTACTAGAATGGTAGAAATTGTAAGTATGCACATACTTTACAGCTTTTTTTTTTTAATATAATTTTTTAATCCATAGCGTTTACTTGCTGTCAACTGCAGCTGAAAGTTTCTAGACCTCAATCTTGTTTCAGTATATGCTGTTTTGTGTGCACACTCCATCTTACATATCTGTCGTTTTTGAATGCAGACTGTTAGTTTCTCGCTTTTTAGGCAGATGCACTCTAACTTTGAAGGAAACACCCTTAATTAGTCGCCTCCTATGACATGCTTGTTAGTGGGGCGGTGGGTCTGTTCTGTATTTACCTTCAGTGGGGCCCTGAAACTTACAGAGAGTTTTATTTTTTTAAAGTCTGTTTCTATTTGAAACTGATTATATCACCAGATCCATCAGAAAGTCGAAGAGGCTGTCAAGGGAGCTGTGGGTGAAGCCATGAATGAACAAAACGATACCAATGCTTTTACGTCGAACGTGTCACTGGTGTCTTTGAAAGACAGACTTGTTGTGACTCTGGAATCTGAAATTGAGTTGGATGTTTTCAATAAAGTTCTCACCAACCACACAGGTGGTAAGTAAATTCAGACGTTCAGTCCCTTGTTTATGCTCAGTTAGATTCACTAACAGCTGTTTACTGGGTTTTTCTTTGTTTCTCTTTTTGACTTTTCTATGGTCTGTTGTAGGGGTGAAAAGAAATTAAAACTAAACTTAAAATATTTTATTCTGTTAAATCAGTACTGTTATATTTAGCGGAAACATGAAAAACAACTAAAGAAATTACTAATAAACTACAAACATACATTATCTGGTTATTGTACAAAATAGAGGGAACTAAATGGTATGATAAAATCACTGATGTAGAGCTTTGGGAACATATGCTTAGGATAGGACATACACTGAAAACACTATAACTAGAATGTCTTTGCACTGGAACTCATAGAGGCATAGAAATAAGAAAAGGTACACACACAAAACTACACACACATGGAGCTAGAGAGGAAAGTTAAAAAGATGGGAGATCTGCATGCGAAAACAAAGGATAGAACGACTTGGTATGAGTTGATCGAGGACCTGTGCTCCACTGGGGGGGTGAGAAAGGCAGAACAGAAAAGTTGTTAGTGATAAATTACCCTTATGCTTTTTGTCACATTTCAATCTTTGCAGACAAAGAGTGTTTCATTGATGCAGTAGGGAGGCAGGGAAATCACAGCCCTTGTCGATACCAGTTAAGGCTAGAGATTAAGAAGCTCCTGCTCTCCATAGTACCAAAAACAACACACAAAAAAAGGTCCCTCTACATGTCATTTTCACGTCGGGCATATGGGGCTAGGCTCCTATTTTTATAGACTGTTTGGCTTTCGATGGATAATATAGTCCAACATCATGCTGACCGCTCTACTTCCCAGGACTTTACCTGGTACCCATTTATGACAACACTGGGTAGACCTTGTAGTCAATGTCATGTTTGAACCTATGACCTTCAGATCCCCAGGCTAGCGTCTAGCCGCTCCACCATAGTGGAATCCCTATAGTGCAAAACCTGGGCAGTATTGAAGAGTATACGAGAAGTCCATGTAATCTCCATCCAGCATGATCTCTCTGCTACTGGGCCTGTTTTGTTAACTCCCAAGAAGAGTTAACACCAAGTTTAGAACAAAGCATGCTGCATTAGCAAAACAGTGCTGTGTTTGTTGGAGCTTCCCTCCTAGACTAGCTGCCACCAAGGCTAAGGGCCCAGTCTGGTGTGCCATAACATTAAACTTTCAAGTTGCAGATTCCTCGTCCAAGGGTAAGACAAGTATCCTCCACCAATATGCTCCTTCACCTGATGCTGTTGGCACAAGTAGAATGTCATGTTTATTATGCACCAATCAGCAATTGGTATTAACAAAGAACAAGTTATACGACTGTTGTAAGGTAGCTCTCCTTGTTTGGGTTCTGGGTTCCCATGTAAACTAAGAATAGACCCACTGCCTACAAACAAACAAAAAGTGTGTCATATGAGAATTTGGAGCTTTCTTTAAAGTTGAAGTGCTTGTGTCTGAGAGGCAAGGAACCAGCACTGCATAAATATAAGCTGTGTCATGCAACACTCAGGTCCTGAAGCAAGACTAAAGTCCTCATGTAGACAAATAACCAGAACTTTGAAGATATTGATATCTCAGTCATATCTGACCAAGTCATGACTTTGACTCTTATTATGTTTTATGGTGACTACTTTCCTAGAATTATATTGGCACTGCATCTAGTTATACATTAGACATTTTGTGATGATGGTTAATAATAATTCACCCACTCCAGGTTACTAAATTTTTGTGTAGTGAATACCAGCATCCTTACTAGGTACATTTTCTTGCTACAAAATACTTGTGTGTTTTCTCATTTGAATAAGCCTAGGCAGTTTGCTTTGGCTGGCTGAGCAGTTAGAATGGTGGGCTACCATTCAGTAGACCTGGGTTCAAACCACCAACAAGGTGGTAGCAATATTGCTGGGGGCAAAATAAAATCCTATCCTGCACAGTTTGTGGCAAATGCACTAACCACGCAGTCCTAAATTTTTAGGCTCCAGACCCTGGTCCTTCACAGCCCTGAAACTTAGCAGTAAAGACCATAAGTTATGGGCTGCTGAATTTCTTTTTAATAATCATCATCATCATCATGTAGCAGGTCCTTTGCAGAACGTTGCTCTCATCACGGTCTGCCTGAAAGAAACTATGTCTCTCGCCTGTTCTCCTGCCTCATGCATTTTCACATTCAAGGAGTCACCTATATCCTGTGCCCATCTTCATGTCGGTCGGCCCCTGCCCCTGCTTCCTGGTACCATGCCTTCTGCTATTATTTTCTCCAATCCGTCGTGGCGCTTGATATGACTAATATTTCAGCTTTCAAAAAAGGATGCTGTTTATTAGACAATCTTTCTTGATGTTCAGATTTTTTAAGATGTCAATATTTCTCATCTTCTTTGTCCAAGATATTCTGAGAATCTTTCTGTAACATTTCAGCTCAAAAGTCCCTATTCTCTTTCTCAAGGACTGAGAGATAGTTTTTTTAATAATCACTGTTTTAAAAAAGACATTTGTATTTATTTTGAGGCGTTTAGAGATAATTAATTTTGTTGCTTTTATGTGCACAGACCCCTGAAAAAATATACATAAATGTGCACACACAGTTACTAGAGCCTCGTTCACAACATTTAGATTATTCATCTTGGTTGTCCAGAGAAATTTCAGCATTCTTTATTTATTACACAGGCTTCCGACAAGAGGAAGATGAGAACAGTTCCTTCTTGCACAGCCTGCATCTGAAAGATGAAACCATGTTTGTTGTGCTCGTCTCCATGGCCATCATCATCCCTGGGATTTTCATCAGCCTCTTAATATTTTTCTTTTACAGGCGACAGAACGATGCTAAAGAAAGAAGGTAATAATTTGTGACAACTTTACTGTTACATTTCTTTGTTGCGGAAAAGATACACAAATGTACTTCTTCTTCTGTGTGCACTTTTAACCCACTGACTACCATGCCCGTTAACTCTTGCACTTTCCCAAATGCCACGTATTTTATTGTGTACTAAAAATTCAATAGCTTGACAACTGTTTAAACCTATAATTTTTTAATTTTTTTTGGACACCTCACATAGTTGGCTAAATTGGACTGCGCGGTGACCGGGTGATGAACTCCTTGTGGTCCGGGTTCACTCCCGGGGGTAGGCATAAAACACACATTTTCTCCCAGAATTACGGTACCTATTATGGAATCAAGGCTGAAGGGTTGCGATATCCATAGTACTGATCCAAATGGTTAACAACTCATGGTTTCTGGATATTTTTTTTTTAAATGGAGATCAAATTTCAAAAACAAAAACTGAGTAATCTTGTTTGAAATCATTATCATGTGACTGTAGATTGATGCTTCATTATATTCAGTTGTTTCTGTATTATGCATCTGATGAGGCACAGCGAAAGACCCTGGGCCATAATTTGTGCAACCTGTTGTTTGTTCTGTCATTGTTCAAATTTACAGTGGGAAGACATTACTTTGAGTTTGTGTATGTTCATGTTTTTTGCTGCATATTAAGATCATGTCCACCATCCTTTACTTACAGGCAGGAGATGCTGCTGCAGGATCAGCCAGAATTTTCCATGGATGAATACAACACTGAGGACAGGCAGCCGTCACTGAGAATTGAGATACCTGATTTAGATTTGCACAATTTGAAGATCTGAACCCTTTGTCACTGAAATATTATCTAGATGCTACCTAGATCTGAAAATCCTAGATTAATATTCGTGAATTGCTAGAGTTGCATACAAAAAAAAAATAGCTACATTCTGTGAGTACACAAAAAGCTGTACTTTCAGTCTAAGAAAATACAAAATGTGGTATTCTGAATCCTTGAAATACACATGATGTGGTATCTTAGATTATGTGATTGCACAAAGTGTGGTGTTTTAGATACTTTGTGTACACAAGATTTCGTATTCTAGATTCTAGGAGTACATATGATATGGTATTCTAGATTCTAAGAGTACACATGATATCGTATTCTAGATTCTAGGAGTACATAAAATATGGTATTGTAGGAGTACACATGATGTGGTATTCTAGATTCTAGGAGTACACATGATGTGGTTTTCTAGATTCTAGGAGTGCACATGATATCGTATTCTAGATTCTAGGAGTACATAAAATATGGTATTCTTGATTCTAGGGGTACACAAGATATGATATTCTTGATTCTAGGAGTACACAAGATATGGTATTCTAGATTCTTATCGTAATTAAGATATGGTTTTCTAGGAGTACACAAGATATGGTATTCTAGATTCTAATCGTAAATAAGATATGGTTTTCTAGGGGTACACAAGATATGGTATTCTAGGAGTACACAAGATATGGTATTCTAGGAGTACATAAGATATAAGTAAAAGTAAAGGACCCTATTCCACCCTTTGGGCGTATAGGGCTAGACCTATATTTTTTTTTAGACCAATCGGCACAAGATGGGTGATGTGGTCAGTATCAAACCGGCCACCTTTAGTTCCCGGGACTACACAAGATATGGTATTCCAGATTCTAGGAATACACAAGTTATGGTTTTCTAGATTCTAGGAACATACAAAAAGGTATTCTAGATTCTAGAAAAAGGATAGGACATGGTTCTTACAAATGTGGTATTTTAACAATACACACGATGTAGTATTACAGATTCTGATAATTCCCACCATCTTCTATTCTAGATCCTAAGAATTCCCATGATCTTCTAATCTAGATCCTAAGAATTCCTATGATCTACTATTCTAGATTCTAACTGCAAAAGATTCAAGATTCTAGGAGTATTTGAAATGTAGTAATATAGGTTCCAGAAATGCACAAAATGTGACATTCTTGACTTTAGAAATACGGAACATGTGGTATTATGGAATTCAAGTATACACAAAATGTAATCTGGATGTTAAGATGATACAGAATGTGATATTCTAGAATGGATAACTATTCTTAAAGTCTGAAGGGTCACATTCACTTTAGAAAAGCAAAGTGAAAATGTTTTTAATACGGTAAAACATTTTTATTATTGGACTTTTTATTAAAAGCAAGATATGGTGATTTAAATTTTAACACTGTAGCTTCATCTTGACATTCAACACCTGAGATGACAAAACAGTTGTATTTTTGAATAGTAATTCCATTGTTTATTCTTGATTCTGAAAAACCATTGTTGACATGGAAAATATTGCCACGGTCTTGGAACTGGAGAATGTAATCTATACAAACAAAGTGTTTCTACTGATTGCCAAAACTTTCCTCTGTATGGTTTCCAGGGTTCTAGGTAGGTAGGTGCTTGGCTTTTTTTTTTTAATTAAAAAAATTATAAACAGTCTGCATACAAATAAGTCTGATCTGTAAAATGGATGTGCATGCAAAACTCAGCTTCTGGATCACAACCAAAGTCCTCGAATAAACGACTAACCAGAACTTTCTGCCAGAGTTTACAGCCAGTGGATGCTAAGAAGAAAAAGAACAACAGCCAAAACTTATTATACTGTTCTAGCTTTTATCTGTATTTGAAAAGATTTGGTTGCTTGCACTGCCAAGAATATTCGTAATCTCAAATGGTAAAAAGAAAGCATCTCTGACTTGGGGGTTAGGAAGAGGGTTTGTGATTCTGAAATGCCTTGTTCATTTCAGTTACGGGTGATTTGGCAGCGGATTGCTTTGCATTGATTTCTATACTGAATGGATAATTGCCTGATAAAGCCACAAACAACCAACAACAACTCGGGTAAATTGCTGCACCACAAGCTAGATGTGAATGTCCTTGGTGGGAGGTTGAATCAACTTGGTGTAGGCACAAATAGATCATCATGGTTAGAAGAGAATGGTGCAGCCAGGAGTGACCTGGAGATCTGGCCAACACTGAACACTCGGGGAAAGGGGTGGAAACAGAAATACACTCAGACTGCTACTGGTACCATTGGACTGCCCTTGCTGCTGAAGACATGGAGGGAGCGCTTATGGAGATTTTTAAGTGCTATGATTTCAGTTCCCAAGTCATATTTAATGCTCAGGTTGGTTGTAAACGGTACACAACTGACAAAGGGTAAACTGTTGTTAGAATGGAAAGTACCTCTAAGGTGCAGAAACGGGTGAAAAGTGAACACATTGAAAGAGAAGTGTACGGTTTATCACTGGGCCAAAATTGTGATTATGTGAAGCAAAAATTACTGACGAGCCAGAGAAATCAAATTTGAAATTGGTTGTGCTTGTAAAGGCAGTCTAGCTTGGCTTGGCTTATATACCTTGGTACCGATCACAGTCCAGCCATGCATCCCCCTACATGTGAAGTTATGAAATGTTACACAGTTACAGACAAGATGGTTACAGTTATTTGATATTGTAACTGTTATTCTGTTTTAATTATTTTGTATTGTAACTTTTACTTATTGTACAGTAGTGTCTGTTGCCATTGTTTTAAAATGCTAATACTGTGAAAACTTCTGAGTGCTTTAATTTCTATATTCTCTGCTGAGATTTACATGCCCGTATTCTATTTTTATGCCTAAGTTTTTATAACTAGAAATATGCCTGTTTCTTTATAACTTTCACCTCTTTATCTACATTCGTAAATACTGAAAAATGAGGAAGAGAACACAACACCATCGTTAAAGATGAAATGAAATGATGAAAATTGAAATATCAGGATGGAGAGGGACACCTAGAAGATATGGATTGAGGAAGTCACTGGCAACTTAAGACTTCACATCATCTCAGTGGTTTACAGCCGGTGAATTCAAAGAAGATCATCCTGGCTTTGATATTCATTGTCTGTTAAACTGCCAATGCCAAGCAGCACAAATCAAATGTTAAAAACAGAAAGAAATTACCCTGGAAATAAAAATAAAAAGGTGAAGAAATCGGAGAAGTGTCTGAACCACGTCTCTTTTCAACAGTTGTAAAAGAAAGAAGATGGTGGTGCATTGAGCAGATCCTAAAGCAATGTGAACAAAACAAGCCTGTATGGATGGACGCCACAAGAAAAGTATTCCTGGTTACCAGTCCAAATTGGAGTAATTTTCTTCAACTTCTTGCGTCTATAGATTTTTTTTTATATTAAAAATTTTTTTTAAAAGTTAAACTATTTCTGTGGGTGTTTTTCAACTCCTTTTTGAGCTTCCTAGTCAGTCATTGTTCAGTGAATTCATTTTTTGTTGTGCTAGCTCAACTGCAGTCATCTCTGTTTTCATCAGTTTGGGTTCTCCAGTCAAGAGCATCACATGAAACAGGAGCTCTGCAGCTCCAGTAATGATCCCCAGGGACCTCTGTAAACATTGCACTTGTGAACCGAAGGACACAGTTCATAAACCTGTGACCTTTAGAATGTGAGGCAGACTGCATGACCAGTCCGCCATGGAGACTCCAATCATATATCAGCTGTGTCAAGAATGATTGGCAGTAGATTCTCCTTCTTTGTGTTCGCTGGCCGTAAACTCCAGTGGAAAGTTCTGGTTGTTCATCCATTTCTGGACTTTAGTCCTGTTACAGAACTTTAATTTTGCGTACACATCCATTTTACAGAACCCTGTTTATTTATATGGAGACTGTAGGTTCCCGCCTCTCAGGCAGATGCACTGAGACTTAGAAGGGAATTGAGAGTGAATGAGACAGAAGCTGTGGATAAATGAGCTATCCAACACAACATGGCAAGGATTACAAGGAGAAGCACAAGTTGGAACTGAATGGATTCTACATCAAGAAAGCCATTGTATATTGGTCACATGGAAAGAGGGTTGTAGTCATTGGTGAAAAAGATATGGTGGACATGAAGTTGTCTGATGGCCCAAAAAAAAGGGGTGGACAAGATGGCAAAAGATTATGAAGTTGTAGAGTGGTTGTTGGCCTAGGTTCCATCAGAGGATTAAGAACCGAAGAGCCCGGCTCTCTAGCATAGTTGGTTAAACCTGACATCGCTGTGACCGGATGACGAACTCCTTGTGGTCCGGGTTCACTCCCGGGGGTGAGCAGAAAAGCCACATACATTTCTCCCACATTTGCGGTCCCTATCATGGAATCAAGGCCGAAGGGTTGCGATATCCATAGTTCTGAGCCAAAGAGTTAACAACTCATGGTTTCTGGATATTTCCAAAAAAAAAAAAAAGAAGAAGAAAACCACACAGAAAAGAAAAAAACAATTTGTGACTGTTTCTTTTTTTTTTTTTTTTTTAAACATTTTATTTTTGACTGCTTATTGTCCTACAAACCTGACAGATTTATCTTTGACTGGATGGTTATATTTTGTCTTTTTATAAAACTGCTAAACATTATATATTGATTGGTTGAAGCTTGGAAACTGAAGAGCTCCCTATGTTTTGTGTCCTGGTGAACATCCTGTATTGACTGGTTAATGTTGTAGAAAATTTATGAATTTGTTGTTTAGTTTGTTTTTAGACAAAACATAAGCATTCTGTGTTGGTTGGTTATTTTTGTTAAAAAAAATTAGCCTTCTAAGCTCATTAATAATTATTTTAGAAACAATATGAATAGCCTTTGCTGGTTGGTTACTATTTTAGAAAACTGATGAACATTCTATGTTTATTATTTTAGAAGTGATTTGAAAAGCCACAGTTCATTGGCTACTGTTTTTTAGAGTTGATGGGTAATCTGTGTTTTCCTTTTGGAAAACTAATGAGCAGCCTATGTTGATTGGTTACTCTTTTATACACTCAAACAGTATCTAATGTTGATTGGTTACTCTTTTATAATCTTGAACAGTATCTACCTAATGTTGATTACTTTAGTTGTGTTAATTTGAGTGAACAAAATTTTTTATATTATCAAACCTTTTGCCCTGAGAAGGCTAAATCTAGACATTTCAGATTCTAACACAATCCTGTAAATGCCAGTGTATGGCCATTTCTGCAGTGACCTGATTTTGAAAAAGGCGGAGTTAAATGCCATTTGTAATATGTGTGCCTGCATAGTGTTTAGAGAGACTTAGTTAGTTAGTTAGTCTTTCCTCTTGTGTCGAGTGCGGCACATAGGGCAGAGGTCATGACTCTCCATGCATGGCGGTTCGCTGCAATCTGTTGTAGGTCTTGGATGTTTGAGTGGCCCATGAGTGAGCCTTCCCTGATGATAGTTCTACGTAGGGTTTCCCTTGGTCTTCCACGAGATCTTTTCCCCTGTGGTGTCCAAATGAGGGATTGGTAAGGAAGTCTTGATTTATCCATTCTAAGGGCGTGGCCGACATAGTTCCAGCGGCGTTTTCGTATAAAATTAGACACATACTCTTGCCTGGATGCTTGCCTTATTTGTGTATTGGTTCGGAAATCTGACCATTTGAAATTTAGTATTCTTCTAAGGCATTTATTTTCAAAACTGTCTAATTTTGTGTCTAGAGTTTTCGTTGATTTCCAGCTCTCGCATCCATAGGTTAGTACTGGAATCACACAAGAATTGAAGATCTTGAGTTGTATATGTTTGCTAAGTGTCTTTGATTTCCAGATGTTGGACAGTTTATTGAAGGCACTAGATGCCAGTGCTATTCTAAATGGTATTTCTGGTGCGGTATCTCCTGTAGATGACATCTTGCTCCCTAGATAAGTGAAACTGTTGACTTTTTCAAAGCTGTTGTTGTTCAGCGTGATATCAACTGAACTGTTGGTAAGGTCTAGAATTTTTGTTTTTGCGGTGATAATTTGGAGTCCAATTTGTTCTGAGAAATTCTGGAGTCGATTGATTTTTTCTTGGGCGTCTGTGTGTTCTGAACTCAGGAGTGCTTTGTCGTCGGCGAAGTCTAGGTCTTCCAGAATTTTGTCAACATATGTAATGCCTAAATTTGCGTTATTTATGCACTTGCATAGGACACAGCCTTGCTTCACTCCTGTTTCCACCGGGAACCAGTCAGAATTGCCGGAATCAGTTCTTACACAGCATCGTGTTTCATTATAAAAAGATTTTATGATGTTGATATATTTGATGGGGGAACCATAGATGTTAAGCAATTTCCAGAGTGTTGGACGATGGATACTGTCGAAGACTTTTTAGAAGTCGACAAAGTTGATCAATAATTTCGACTGGAATTCTGTAGAATCTTCAACAATTATTCTAAGAGTAAAGATGTGGTCTATGCATGACCGCTTGGATCTAAAACCGGCTTGTTCTTCCCTTATTCTTCCATCTATGGATTTGTTTCAATCTTTCTAGTAGCATACTACAAAATAGTTTCCCTGGTATCGAAAGCAGGGTGATGCCTCTCCAGTTGTTACAATCGGATAAATCACCTTTTTTTAGGTAATTTGAAGATTACACCATCTTTCCATTGTTGTGGTGGGTATTCGTTTTGCCAGACTTCATCCATCAGCTGGAGCAAATGTTGCAGGGTGTTTTCATCCGCTGCTTTGAGCATTTCCCCTGAGATGTTGTCCTCTCCGGTAGCTTAGTTTATTCTTAATTTTTTTATAGCTGTTTTAATCTCCTCTATTGTGAATGACTCGCTGGGGGCAACTAGTGTCTGTGTAATAATTTCTTCTTCTCGATTGGGAATGATGTCAGGATTTGGTCTATTTAATATTTCCTTGAAATGTTCTGCCCATCGCTTTGGTTTTTGGTCGTCGGATAGCAGTAGTTTACCCTGCTTGTCTTTAATCGGTGTATTTAGTGTAGGCGAGTGATTGCACAGTTGTTTCATAATATGGAATACGGTTTTGTTGTTTCCAATCTTGGCAGCTGTTTCAGCATCGGGGGCGAGGTCGTGTATGAAGTTCTGTTTGTCTTTCCTTGCATTTGATTTCACTTCTTTGTCTAGTGTGCTGTATTTTTCGTATGAAGATGTGTCTTTTTTGGATAAAAGTGTTAATTTTGCTTGTTTCCTTTCTTGGATTTTTGACCAAGTGTTGTCGCTTAGCCACTTCTTTTTCTGCTTTTGTACATAACCAACTGTGTTTACTGCAGCGTCCGTCAGTGTGTTCTTGAAAAAGTCCCAATTTTTGTCTATGTTATTTGTAGTATCCGCATTGCTAGTTTTGGTTACATAGGTGGTGAGTATCTGCATTAAATGCCCTTTGATGATCTTTTGACAAAAGGGCTTGTAAGTTTATTTTCTTATTTCTGGGTGGTTTAAGTAAAGACTTTAGTTTAATTTTTAGTTTGGCAATAAAGATTATGATCACTGCCAATATCAGCTCCCCTGTAGGCTCTAATGTCTTGCACTGATGTACGGAATTTGGCGCTGATGCAAAAATGAGCTATCTGGTTTTTTTTGTTATGTTATCTTTCGAAATCCAGGTTATTTTATGTATGTCTTTGTGTGGAAATAAGGAGCTTGCTACTGTTAGATTTGCTATTTCACAGAGTTCAATTAGCCTCTCTCCGTTTTGATTCATATCTCCTGGGCTGTGTACTCCCATATATTTTTGAACACCTTTGTTGTCAGACCCTAACTTGGCATTAAAATCTCCCATTACAACAAGGAGGTCGTGCTTAGGAGTTTTGTTTATGACACCAACCAGGAGGTCGTAGAAATTATCTTTGTTGCTGTCGTTGTTCGTAGGTGCGTAGCACTGTATAATAGTTAGTTTGAAATGTTTGGTCTGAAAACCCGCTGTTAAAATTCTGTCATTTACTGGTTCCCAGCCGCTTAGCGATTTTTCCGTTGTTTTTGACATAATGATGGCAACTCCGTTTGAATGGTGGTTGTCTGTTCTTCCCGAATAGATTATATGTTTTTGTTCACAACTTAAAAATATTTTACCCGAACCAGTCCATCTACACTCACTGACACCGAGAATATTCAAATTGTAATCATTCACAACATTACACACTTGAGCTGTTTTCCCCATTTGATACATGGTTCTAACATTCCAGTAACCAATTTTAAAGATGTCCTTCGAGTTTAACAGATTAGAACGAATCATCATGCAGTAAGCACCAGAAATCTGATTCTACAACAATTGAAGGTTTGCGATGACAGCTTGTCGGACCGTCGATCAACCGATATGTGCCGAGCTAGAGAGAAACACGTCCCGCCATCTTGACACCTTAGAGAGACTGGATGTGAATATATTAACTAAATGTAGCATTTACAGGGGTTTTCTTGTTATCCCAATGTGGATTTTTTTCAAGCCAGGTTGACTCGGAAGATAGCTGTAAGCCTCACTGATAGAGGTCACGGCATGAGTAACCCGATCCATGTTTGTTTTTTATCTTTTGGAAATAATTGTGTAGAATGTTTCACTCTATTCCTGTTTATCGATTGCGCCCTTTATATATTTGTATGTATGGTGAAACAAAATTGTAAAACATTTAGATAATTACATTTTAAAACAATTTATTGGTGATCTATTGTAAAATAGTTCTTTTTAAAAAGAGTTTTGATTGGACAATCCTACAGCTTTATGACCCCTTTTTTTTTCAGCATTCTCAGTGCAGAAAGGTTCAGAATTGTATTTAAAGCTTGATGAACATCCTGTTTTGATTGGTGACATGTTTAAACAGAATACACCTTATATGTTGATTAGTTATACTTTAGAGCAGAGCTTTCCAAACTGCTGATGCTTGTGAAACACTTTTTAGAAAAACATATAACTTGGTAGTATTATTTTTGAGAGGCCATTAGATCTTATTACATGTCCATAATATTGCATTTTCTGCCTTTTCACTGTAGTTAAAACAAGTTTAAAGTTACTTTTGTGCTGGATAATTATTCGGTGAACTGAATAATTTTTTTAAATAAAGATTTAAAGTTGCTGATTGATTATTCTGTTTAAAGTTTTACTTTCACACGACACACCTTTAGACTGCAGCAGACACATTAATGTATCACGACACATAGTTTGGAAAGCCCTGCTTTAGAAAACTAAGTGTTCAGGGTATGTTAAACAGTTGATGTTTACCTGGTGATTTCCTTCGTACAAAATAGTGATTAAAGACAAAAGGATCAACTTCACCAGGTTTGATCCCATATGGCCTAGGCCAGGGCTATTCAGCTGGTGGTCTGTGGGTCAAATCTGAACTGTGGAGGTTTAACAAGGGCCTGCTGATTATTTCCAGTTGTTTTGTATTAATGATCTGGGAGCTTGGGCTTCTGGCCTGTGAGGATCTACATGTTCAACATTTTGGCCTCTGAGTAGACTTAGCTGAATTTTGGATAGCCCTGGCCTAGTGTTTTTTTTTTTTTTTGTAGAATTGCTGTACTGCTTGCTATGTAGACATAGCTAATTGGCTTTGTTTTTTTTTCCACCTGGCACTTATATTTTCTGTGCATTTAGTATACAATGTTATTGTTTGTACCAGTTAAATTTTTGTAATTGTTTATATTTACCCTTCTGTGCTCAGTATGACTTATAGGCGTATTGCCTTTATATGAAGTATAAGCAGAACCAAAAATGTGTTTATGTGGTCATAAACTTTATTTTTTTTCACACTGAGTATTTCTTGGCTTCATGTTTTCCATTAGACAGATGTTGATTACTTGGCTTATTTAGTGGAGGTAAACAAAATTAAACCCATATTCTTCTTCTTAAAGTGCATGCCATGTGGCGTTGGTAGTCATGTCTATCCACAACCTTCTGTCTCGTGTACTTTCAGTCAACTTTGACGCAGATGATCTTCCATGCCATGATATCAAACCGTCCAGCGTCCTTTCTCTGTCTCCCTCTGCCTTTCGTCCCCTCCAACTTTCCTACCATCATGATGTACTTCAGTTTTCTCCTTCTCATCACATAACCAATGAATGTAGATTATCTCTTTCTGATGTGTGTAATCAGTTTTCTTCATGATTCAGTTTCTTCCAAGACGTCAACCCATATTAGAAGAGGATAATATTCAGTCTTTGGTCATTTCATGAGAAGGGAAGGTTCCATTACCCAGCTACTGATTTAAGTGCTTGGGGCGACACTGAGAGCTGTGGATTTCACGCTAAATCAATTTTTTTTTTTTATGTTGTGCCCATGTCTTGTTGTTGACAGCACTAAAATGATAGTTGGTCGATTATGTTCAGAATGGCATGTTCATTTTCGAGTGTAATGTCAGCTTTCATTACTGACCATTTACACCAACAGTGAATAGCAGTTCTGGTCTCGGAACATTATGCATTTGTATGTTGCGTGTGCAGGCTACAAGATTTTGCTGTGACTGATACTAGTTTTAAAATGGGTCAGTGAGGGACATTTTGAATGTTTTCCACTACCAGAGGAATGGAGCAGTTGATAACTGTCATGGGGCGATCCTTCTGTAGGGATGTTGGAACCTCCACTAACGTCTTCCTGAGACGTGGAAAACGGGACCTCTGACAACAGGTAAGTGGGAGGGTAAGAGAAACGAAGGAAGACCACGAGAGAAGCTGCTGGACAATCTGGCAGCATGGCATGGAAGAACATCTGTATTTTCTGTACGTGTAAGGGGAAAAAATGGGATTTGTTATGGGTTGTGGTTTACAGCTATTCTGTGATATCTGCATCTTTCGACCAAACACATCCCATTTCAACAAATCCCTAATTGATACCCTTTCACAAAATACTTACTAAGGAGCAATGGGATCTGTCATTCCTCCTTCCCCTCTTTGTTCACCCTGGAATGTGGGGGGAAATTGATTTAGTACATTAGATAGTGGAGAGAGAGAGAATATACAGGCAGACCTACAAACACCAACATAAAAGAGAATGCCACTGACAGAGATGAGTGGAAGCGGATGATGAACACCAAGGGCTCAGAATGTTAAAGAAGAAGGACATTAGACAATGGCCAGACATGATAGCAATGCCACAAGGCAAGGACTATGTAAAAAAGGCTTGACTTGAATTTCTGAACTGTAATGCGATATCACTACTGCTGTATATAGCAGACACACAAACCACCACTAAAACAGTTACTAAAATCCTCATCATGTGCCCCACAAGTTGGCTTAGGCACTCATGCATCTCCACAGATCACAATCACTGGTTGCGTTGAACAGCTCTCCTGATGATATCCCTCCAGGCCATCGTTTCAGCCCATCCAGCATCATCTCTCTTGGTCTGCCTCTACCCCTTTTTCCACTGATCTGTCCAGTTGTCGCGATGTTCTCCAATGTCTCTCTTACGTGGCCAAAGAACAGTCTTTGTCTCTTTCTTATTGTTGCATATAGAGATCTACTTTCATTAGCTTCTTTCAAACAATCATTGTTAGTAACTCTGGCCGTCCAAGGTATTCGTAACATTCGTCTTAGAAACCACATCTTTGTTACTTCCAAATTCTTCTTAATTTGTTCACTGACATTCCAACATTCGCTGCCATACTAAAATAAACCCAAAAAAAAAACAGCAGTAGAACCACTGATGTAGAGCCAATTTATAAAAAAAAAGGAAGTGAATTCTTCTTTCGTTCACTTGGGACAGTCTCGGAGGATGTGATCTGTTGTCTCAGGTGCTAATCCACATGTACACATGACTGATTCGCCAATCTTAAATTTGTTTACACGTGGCTGCGAAGTCAATTATGTCCTGTTCTATGGCCTGGAATAATGACTTGCTCAGATCTGTCCATAATACGATAATCTCGGCTGAATAGAGCCTGGTACCTCAGGTTGTTCTTCATTTGCACCTTCCTCAGCAAATTTATCAGCTCTTTCATTTCCGGGAACTCCACAATAAATTCAGTGAAATAAAGTTTGAGAAGTGGATACTGACACTGGATATGACATTCACTGGAAAAGCCGAATTAAAATATAACTAGAATCCATGAAGGTTGCTAACTCAGATAACAGATGTTTGAAGAAGATACAAATATAGCTGTGCTGTAAAGTTGGAGAACAACTAAAGACATGGAACAAAAGTTAAATGCAACTAAAAACAAATGTCTGGGGGAAATAATGACAATGAAATGGGATGAATTCAAAGAAGCGAATAAAGATAAATGCCTGGACAACCACTAGAATCAACAGTTATAAGACAGACATGATGGCCGCTATATTGGACGCATGCTGAGAAGAAACCAGCAGAGCATCACCAAACAGGCATTAAAATAAAGATATTAAGGAGTCGAAGGCGCCCACAAGAAACCCTATGACGAACGTTGATGAGAGAGTTGCTGGACTAGATTTCATCCATGATATTGAAATGATTGCCCGGTAAAGAAAAGAATGGAGGAATCGACTGCTAGCGCTGTGTGACATATAATGGCACAACAGGATAATTAATGAATGTCAACATGCACAAACCTGTTGCTTGCAAAATAAAAGTTGGACAAACAATGAAGCGGAACAAAAGAATAAAACTCAAATGCTGCTGCACTGGAGGTAAATGGTCAGGGGCCGTTATCACCATCAGGTACTGGGTCCCCTATCGGCTCACCGGGACAGTGTTTGGGTGTCTCCTCTGATCGCATCAACCCTACAGGGGTTCTGTTCAGGACTCTTGGTGGCTTGTAGTGCTAAGCCATTTTATATAGCGCAGATGACCTAGTCACAATTATAACCTTAAGCTTCCCCTTCGGGGATGTTAGTTGAACGTGACGATTTTGTTGAGCAAAGCATTGGATCGACAGGGATGGTAAGAACACAAGAGTCGGCAGCGTATGATGGTAAGAACACAAGAGTCGGCAGCGTATGATGGTAAGAACACAAGAGTCGGCAGCGTATGATGGTAAGAACACAAGAGTCGGCAGCGTATGATGGTAAGAACACAAGAGTCGGCAGCGTATGATGGTAAGAACACAAGAGTCGGCAGCGTATGATGGTAAGAACACAAGAGTCGGCAGCGTATGATGGTAAGAACACAAGAGTCGGCAGCGTATGATGGTAAGAACACAAGAGTCGGCAGCGTATGATGGTAAGAACACAAGAGTCGGCAGCGTATGATGGTAAGAACACAAGAGTCGGCAGCGTATGATGGTAAGAACACAAGAGTCGGCAGCGTATGATGGTAAGGAATATGATCGTTTGGCATGTTGAATAAGAAATCGACATCACTCGGGACACCTCCATAAGCGCTCCATCCCCATCTTCAGCAGCAAACAAAGAGTTCCATTTCCGATGGCATCAGTATGTCTGATTATATATCTGTCTAGCCCCTTCCTTGAGTGTTGAGCGTCAGTCAGATCCTCTGGTAACACCTTGCAGCGCTATTCCCCTCAGTGATTGATTGTTTGGCATGAGTTTGCTAAGGGCTTTGTTTTCTTTGCAGAATAAAGGGCAGCAATTCGGCACACGCCGGCTCATCGTATGTGTGTCGGCAGCTTCATAAGACATGCTTATATCAACCTCTGTTGTATCAAGTCTTATTTTTATCCACTCTTTTCTCATTAAAATGACATTGGCTCTCTGGTTGACCCAGTTTTCAATGGGTACCAAGAACACTACTGGTTAGTTGCTTTTCCTTTACAGGACGTTGCAGAACCAACCCCAACAGCCCCTGGCTGTTGCATGGTTTTTCTAGGCAAATTTACGTCCAGTAGTTTGCCATTGCTTTTTGGACGGTCGGCTTTCTTGATACCATTGTCGAAACCAACGCAAGGCGCATGACCCGCAGCTGGGATCGAATCCGGCATTACGAATCGTTCGCATCGACTTAGCCACAGAGCCGACTAAGAACACTACTACTGGAAGTTAAAAGCGGCAGCCTGATGCCAACCGCATCACTTACCCACTGCCGACTGGTCTATAAAATATAGGTCTAGCCCTGTGTGCTGCATACGCCTGAAGACGTGAAAAATGGTCCTTTAATTTTACTCTTTTCATTGTTTGCTGCTTCCATTGTCTATTGGTGTTGTAATCTTATTGGCCGAGAGTTAAAGTTTCTTCTAGTGGTAACAGCACAGGTGAAAAGTTCACACAGCGGCCACGGGTCGTTACCTAGGATGCGAGCTAATTGAATTCTGGGCGATGAACACAAAGGCTCAGGCAGTTGGGAAGTTTCCATTGTCCAAGTTGGACGTGTGGAAACATTAGGCTCTCTGATATGAGGATATTATAAAACGTTTTGATTTACCGTTGCTTGCGGGAGACAGTTTAATGTCTATTTAGTTATTATAATGGCAGGAGTCTATTGAAAAAAGATTGCATCTTTTATATCATCAGAGTAGATAATAGAGATTTATTATCGTACAAGTTTTATTGAATAATCATCATCATCTTGTGACGTGTAATGTTAATGACATTAAAGTTTATGTGGCCTGTCACAAGCGTTATTGTTGACTCGTAAAGATAACAACTGTATTAGATAATGCTGTGCCACGTGTGCCAGTTATAGTATGCAGGACTTCACTGTAGAACATCCATCTAGGAGATATCCAGCGGAATGTTAAAATAGGCACCCTAGGCCTAAATACTTGGTTGAATATATAGTGTACAACAGAGTGTACAACAATTGGATTGCTTATCTGTTGTATTTAGGAAAGCAGCCCGAGTGAGGGGTCTTGCTGCAGGGGCAACATTTGTCTTTACTGTGCTCTACTATGAGTGATTGGTCATAACCCCTCCCCATTTCTGTGCTCTACTATGAGTGATTGGTCATAACCCCTCCCCAAAATAGGACGCAGTCTATTGTTATTTTAAAGCTAAACCCCGGCTGTCGTCGCGGGCCCTAATATAACTTAGCGGTTGAACGGAGTTTCTGGAGGATTCTCATCCGAATGATGGCACTTTGTGTCACCGGGTGTTAATCGCTCGTTGAGCGGACCCGGTGTGGTTGAACGTCATCCACTTACTCAATAAAGTGAAGGCGATTCCTCATAATGGTAGGCACTCTTGCACTAAGTGATGGGTCTGATTAACAATTTTAGTCCTAGATGGTGTTTACTCTAGAAGCGCCTATGCTAAAATATGTGTATCCTAGAGCAGTGGACAACCTTCTGAAGGCCGCAACCCTTTAATACAATTCCCCCATGTTGTAGCGACCCCCAAACTATTATTTTCTTTCGGAACCTCAACGAATATGTTTTCCAATGGTCTTAGGTGACCCCTGTGAAAGGGTTGCTCGAGGCATCCATCCATCCATTTATGTAAAACAAAACAACAAATCAACCTACTGCGAGCAGCATTGGTTATAATTGTAGTCTGGTTTCTTTGTGCCAATTATGTTGGCTACGAAATGTTAACTGTACCAAAACTAGTGGCTTGGAGCGGTTCTTTAATACCTAGTTAGGGCTGTTGGGGAGGGGGGCTGCTCGTGTGGATATGTACACACATGCGAAGGGTCGCGACTGACAGATTGAGAACCGATGTCCTAGAGCAACAGGTTTTTACTTTGAAAGATCTGGGAAAATAAATACAGCTTTTGGAGAGAAGACGAAACAACTATAAGACCACTATGGTCACACGCGAATTAATTTCACGTTTCGGAACTATCCAAAATCAAAAACTGTTTTCAGCATTTTTTGGCAAAATAAATACACAAAATTTTAAAACTGTAAAGGGTGGTCCAAAGGACTTTGTGTGGAAAAGCGCGCTTCCCTACGAAATACCCCTGGCCAAATCAAAGGGAAACAACACAAACTGGAAACACCAAGTAAGACGAGGGAAGACATGCACAAGTAATAACAAGATGGAAGACGAGCGGTCTATTAACTAATTCGGATGGAAGCATCAAAACCCAGAAATGGCACAAACACTAGAATTCAGTCACGAAAGTGACGCAAATAACCCCAGACCACAAATATAGGCGGAGACTGCTAGCAGCCTCGGCTTGCTAGCAGCAGTCAGAACGTGGTCGAGCTTTTCCTTTTTTTCTCAAAAGGAATTGGAATTGGAAAGAAGGCGTCACAGTAACAATCAGAGAATAGAGAGTTTACATTACGCAACCACATTTACACAAAATTTAAGATAGATGTATCAGCCATGTACACATGTAGAAAGTTGCTACAGATAGGTACTCCAGGACTGCACTGAATATGACACATTAAGGAAAGTCCTTTTAGTCAGAAAGAACAACAGGGCAACGTAAACTGTACGGTCCACTGAATGAACTAAAAACAACAGTGGTATGTAAATGAGAGACACGATTGCTGCTATAGACATCTTATTTTGAGCGAAAGATAAAAGACGAAGAAGACGACGACGACGAAGAAGAAGAAGAAGAAAGGGTTATCATCGGTTCTTTACCAGTGGGTCGCGACCCTTTTTTTGGGGTCGAATGACCCATTCACAGGGGTCCCTTAAGACCATGAGGAACTGTAGTAAACGGTCGCGGCATTGGGAAGAATAACATAATAGGAGAATGGAGTAGAAAATTTATAGAAATGTGCACCACATATCCCCCGATGTTTATACTGATGGATCTGCATTCAAAGCTTACGGAATCTACATAGGTTACCCTGATTGATCTATTGAAGAGATATTTGATGCATGCGGGGAATTCTGCTCAAATGATGAAGCTGAAATAATTACACTGGAAACAGCAGTATTCCACCTAAAGACTGTAATGGATGTTTATCCTTCAAAAGCCCAAGAAATTGTCATCTTCACCGATTCAATGTCTGCTCTTCAAGCTCTGGAGTGCAGTGAACGCTGCAGAACTGACATAGCCAAGATAATTCTAGATGCTGATCAGCTCATAACCTCATACAACATCATAATAGTGATGCAGTAGATTCCAGGCCACTCCGGCACACTAGGTAACGATAGAGCTGGCAGACTGGCAAAGAAAGGAGCAACACAAGAACCACCTACAGCGTAACCCTACAGACAGCAAAAACACTTATAAAAGCTATACACAAAGAGACTTGACTGAACAGAGGGCCATGGGAGATATTGGAAGAGAGGTTTATAGACACAAAGCTAGCCCTGATCCTAACGACAGCATTAACCATTTTTCAAGAAGGGGCCAGGCCACCATCTTCAGACTCAGAACACAACATACTCCACTCAATGGACACCTAAACAGAATACAGTCACAGCACTCCCCAGAGTGCCAGCTATGTAACTACCCCAATGGAACTGTTGAACATCATCTCTTTGAGTGCCCAAAACTCAACGAGACTAGAAGAATGATACTCCCTCTGAGACTCGACATGTGGAACACCTTGTACGGAGGAAAAGAACAGCTTGTGAAAACATGTAAATTCCACTACATGGCATTGGGCCAAAGGGCGAAAGCTCATGCGCCGCTGGATTAATAACAACAACAACCCCCGATGTCGGAGTGCATCTGCCCGAGAGGAGGGGAACACAATAAAACGGATGTACACGCAAAACTCAGGCCCTGTAACAAAGCCAGAAGTCCAAATGGACGAACCAGGACTGTCCGCCGGAGCTCACTGCCTGTAAACAAGAAGAAGATGTACCACATATAGTAAGGGCCGGCTTATGAACCCCCGGGCAAACCATTGTGCTGGCGTCCTTACGACAACCACTCACAAACAGGGCTGCCAGTGGGATTTTTTTTAAAAACAAAATTTATGTTTACGAAACGACCAAAATTACCGAAACCCTATGTAGGAGCAGTACTTTACAACAAGGATACGAGAAAATCACCAAATAATACCAGACCTCACCAGTATTGTTATCAGTACCTACCCAAGTCAATCGACCGCCGGTCCTTATTAGGATAGGCAATTTACTTTCCCCGGAAACAACAAACAGCCAAGGAATACCACAATAAATCGTTTCAACATCCAATCATCTTGAGCGCAGCACAGAGCCAGCCAAATTACAAAAGCAACAGCAAGAGCGGAAACCACAACAAATAGAAAGCAACAATATTGAACACAATCCAAAATCAAATGAGATCGAGACCAGAAAACGTCACCACAAATATAGCTGAAAGGAAAGTGAGCAGAAATGTGAGCGGACCTAGCTGAAAGTGGTCAACGAAAGAGAATTTGAATTTGAAATTACGAAACGAAACGTTTACCACTTCTATATAAGGAGATATAAAAAAAAAAAAAAACAGGTTTCCCCCCAATTGTCAAATAAAAACCCAGATCTGGGGGGGGGGGGGGGGGGGTGGGGGCAGCATTGGTAGCCCTGCTCACAAGAATAAAATGACCAAGATCAGATCGCTTCTCGGCCTTTTGGCTTAGGTCAAAGTGTAGCTTTGCATTCCTGAGTCTGGTCGAGTGGACTAGGATTAGTCACAACCAAGTCACGGGTGAAACCCAATCGGCAAAGCCGTTTCAAGAACAAAAAAAAATCTGCCGGGCGGTTTCATAGTTCAGCCTGGTTTACCGATCGGGTCTGGGCATCTGGGAGAACGACCCGGGAAAAAAAATGTAAATGAGCAGTAATACTGTATTAAGGATATGCTATTGTATTGTCATTTCAGTAAAAGTGGTGTTAAAACATAAATATAGATCAGATTGCGCAGTATAAACTTATTAGGAACTTTTTATTTAGGAAAGCATTTGCGGTATTTCTTTTTTTTCTGAGAGTTCTAATGATCTACGAAAGCTACTAAGACGCAAACTTTGTTGTCGTTCCCATTTTCCCCATCACTGTAATCTATATCTGGACATATAATTCTGGCTTTGAAACCGTTTTCACTAAACGTGTCTCTAGTTTCCTAGAGGTAATCTTCCTTTGTCAATTGAGACGAGAATGAGAATTCTTAAAAGCTATATAAATCGTATATTAATATAGGACGTGAATCATTTTACAGTTAGCAGATAAGCGAAAACTTATTTGGAAGCTGCGGAGGTGTGGTTTTATAGATGAATGATGAGAATACATTGGACAGATCAAAAGAGTAATAAGACGACGTCTTGAAAGAAACTGGCTCACAAAGAGAACTGATTACCCACATCAGAAAGAGACAATCTACATTCTTTAATGAATGTGATGAGAATGAGAAAGCAGTACATAGTGACAGTAGGAAAGTTGGCGGGGAGGAGAGGTAGAGGAAGACCGAGAGAACAGATGCTGGACAGTTTGACATCGTGGCATGGAAGATCATCTGTGTCAGAGTTGATTGAAAGTAAACAAGAAAGAAAGTTGTGGATAGACATGACTACCAACGCCACACAGCATTGACTTTAAGAAGAAGAAGTTTTCTGGAGACAGGTTTTCAAAGACTTAGGAAGATACGTGACAAGAATATGTTCACATTCTTTGATTGCACAAACCCTGCTTGTTTTATTTATTATTTCTAGCATGTCTTAACACAGCATTTTGTGAGAAAGATTATGGGTTCCTGGGTGATCTAGAGTGCTGGGACCCCCTACAACAACCATTCACAGGAATGACATTTTTATGGTTGCGAGTCACTTGGCATAGGTCGTGGGCTGGACATACTTTGTTACAAAGCACAGATGCGCTGGTTTGACCATCTGACCATAATGACCTGGTAGCAATTGCCACAAAGAGCAACGCTGAGGAAATGCATCGGACACAGGGCAAGGGAAGCACCATGTAGAAGGTGATGGCATCAAGAACAGTTCAAGCTGCATTCCAATTTGTACCTTTCAGATTGCAGTCCACATGATTATCACCTCAAAGATGAGAATTCTACATGCATCACTGAAGGCCACGGTATATAAGGTTATATTAGGGCTACCGGTTGATACGAAGTAACCTGAAGTCCGGACAAGGCAAGATAACAGCCTTAAGAAATTAATACAAAGTAATACACAGCATTCAAGAGCCAGCTTTCAGGATTTGTACAGGTAGGGTTGTAGGATTCTCAAGAACGGTAGGAATTGAAGAAGTCATTATCATGTAGCATGTCCTTTGCAGAACGTCTCTCTCATCACGGTCTGCATGAAAGAAACTCGGTCTCTCGCCAGCTCTCCCGCCTCACGTACTTGTAAACTCGAGTCACTTATATCCTGTGCCCATCCCCTGCCACTTCCTACTGGTACCATGCCTTCTCCTATTATTTTCCAATCCGTCGTGGCGCTTGACATGAACAAAATATTTCAGCTTCCGAGACATGATGTGGTTTATTAGTCAATCTTCCTTGATGTTCAGTTCTTTTAAGATGTCAGTACTGAACAAGTAGTTTTATTTTTTTATAATTTATACGTAATATAACACCGAAATGATAATATCACGACAGACTGCCTAAACCAGGGCTGTCGAGGTTGGCACTTTCGTACAAATTGATCCCTGCCAAGCAAAACTGTATTTTTGGTATCACGCTTGATGTTTTAGTACGTTTTAGAAATTTTGATCAATATTTTAAACTGTTGCAGTGTGCTAAAATCTTAAAAAAGTGAGTTAGAGTGTACTGAGAGTAACAATGTTGCAACTAGTGATGTAATTAAAATCGCACCTGAATCTGCCCACCAGGTCATGCTGGCGTAAGAGTTAATGAGCGAGCGGACCAACTGATAAGCAATGCACCAACGCATGTGGAAAAAAAGAATGAACAGAGCAGATATTAAAACCGCTGTACGGAATGGCCTAGTGAATAATGACTAATCTGTGGCAATAACGCTATTGGGTGACATGGGAATAATACGTCTATGCGACCTTCGCGGCCGAAAAAGGAGACATTATCACCAGTCTCACATGGAAACAATTAGTAGAAGTACCTTGGAAAGGCTGATGCATCGAAGGACAGATCACGCATTGGAATGCATTGGAATGTATAATGTACAGTAACGTCTATTGTGATAACATAATGTAGCAAATGTACCATTTGAGTTGACTGGCCAAGTGCGCTTTTGTTTCAGTTTTAAGGCCAGGGAGTGTTTGTCCAGACAGCCGAAAGCTTGTGTTCTTTCATTCTTCTTCTTTTGTCAAAATCTTCTTGTGCCGCTAGGCGTCGCAGTCTATCAGATGATCGGCAACCGAGCCAGGGCGCGCTCAGTCGCTTCATATGCCGTGATGTTATGAAGTCTCAAGTTGTCCGTGACTCCTTCAATCCATATTCTTCTTGGTCTTCCCCTGCCTCTTGGCAGGTGTTCTTTCATATCAGTTTAAATTTCACAGACTTGATAAAGAAGAACATTATAAACAAATAAATGAAAACCGGAGGGGACTAACAATGCAAGCTGAACCCCTAGTGTTGAAAAAGACACAAGAAAAGCTTGGTTTACAGTTTTAGAAGGGGAATGTGGAGACGAGAATCACTTTCCTTTAGTATTAAAAGTTATGCCCAGTCTTTTAGCATACCATATTCCTCTGCAGCTGCAGAACGATTTTTCTCCCCGCTTGACAATATTAAAATTAAACAAAATCTAATTTTTGGAAAGACTTCAACAATAAATGCACCGCTAAGATCACAGTTACTTACTGATCCAAGGTGTGAATTGCACCAACTGGAAGCCGCAAAATCTTCCTAACAAACAGAGCAAACACAATGGTGCAGTAATCGTGTAATGGAAAAGAAATATAATGTTCATAAAATATAAGGTAAGCTAGTTTTACACACACACACACACACACACATACACACACCCAGCCCCCCCCCTCTCCAAACCCCAGTAAAGTACTATTTCCAAAAAATTTCGGCAGCCCTCACCTGAACATTCACAACAGGGAAACATTCAGAGTCATTCGTCTGCTGTTGGGGCTCACTAGTTTTTGTTCTGTGATCGTTCACTTGGAAAATCGTTGACGAACTCCTCTTGCTCATACCACACAAACAGGGGGTAAGTACAAGTGAGCAAGTATAGCTGACAATAAGAAATGGGCCCACTTTTTGCCGCAAGAAGGAATCTATATTTATTAAATGGGAAACAAAAAGACCCGGCCGGTTTTTTGTCTGCGTCCGCCCGGGTTTTCCTAGACCTAGTTCATAGTTGATTAGTTCCAGTTCTTGTTTACTTTTTCTTTCAGACTCTTTCGTGATTAGTTTGCTTGTACCCGTCTGTCGAACACACTACGTACCAATAAAAATGCTAAATTATTATGCGTCACCAGTAGTTCATAAACAAAAAAATCTTGTTATTAAAAAAAAAAAAATTATACACAAATTCTTAGGAATTTAAAATTACACTTTTATTTATAAGGGATCATTATGATCATGAGCCGTGCAGATGATGGCAGACTGTCAAATTTCGCCATGACATACGTCTTCTTCTTCTTCATCTTCTTCTTCATCTGTTTCTTCTTTTTCTTCTTCTTCTTTTTCTTCTCTTCTTTACTTTTTCTTTTTCACATTTACCTCAGCAATATATTTACAGGGGTGGGGGGGGGGGGGGGGGGGGGGGGGGGGGGGGGGGAGGTGACTGTAAGGATCATTTGTGCGCCTTTTACAATGCATTGTACAGGTTGGTAATATTTTGTTCAACAATGACAGAGCATATGAACAGTTTTAGACCTTTTCTTTTATCGGCTATCCTCTGAATAACGGGCACATATTATGAATAAGTTTAGCCTGCTCCTCAGAATAGCGGCGTGGGAGATACCTTTGGGGGTGGTGGTAGTCGCCGGAAGTCTGCAATTTACATGTGACTGAGGCCCTGTCGGGGTGTGTTTTTGGCCGTCATAATATGTGCCCGTTATTCTGAGGATAGCCCTTTTATCATTCGATATAGAAAAATTGTGCTAAGATTGTATCACATCTAAATAATTTTTAAACAAAGACCATGCCTGCTTCAGAATTCAAAAGGACTTCCTGCTGCTAATCTAAGTTTTTCAAAACAGTTCATGCAAATTCAGTTTTCCCCGCAAATGGAACAAAGTTAGAATGTCCCTTTAAAGCGCCAGTATACTAATTGGGATAAATTCAAACGCCAGTTAACTGGCGATTAGTCCACAAAGAAAAATTGTCCCATAACATGATTGGCTTTTGCACATTGTATGTTGATTTTCTATACATTCTTCCATCTGAGGTACAGATATGACCGTAGAAATTTAAATTCGCTTGTTTGTTTCTTCCTGTCTACCTGTTACCAATGCCTCTGTCTTATCAATGCTTATCCTCACACTTAGTATTGACTTGATTCTGTAAACTCTCTTCTGTTTCAACTAACAATACCTGGTCATTTGCAAATATCAATTCTGAGATATCATCCTTTTCTTCGCTGTCTCCTTCTTTGCATATATTGTTGATGTATGTTATAAAAAGCAGAGAAGATAGTACACATCCCTGTCTAACTCCAGAATTTACTTCAAAAGAATGTGATGTTAATGCTTTTGTTCCTAATCAAATTTTAGTTGATGTATAAAAGCTCGTGGAAGACCAAGGGAAACCCTACGTAGAACTATCATCAGGGAAGGCTCGCTCATGGACCACTCAAACATCCAAGACCTACAACGGATTGCAACGGACCGCCGTGCATGGAGAGTCGCGACCTCTGCCCTATGTGCCGCACTCGACACAAGAGGAAAGACTACCTAAAAAGACTAATATAAGCTCTTACACACTTCAGTTAGATGTTTGCTGATTCCATATCTTCTTAAACCATATGAAACAATCTCCTCAATCACAGATTGAGTCACTGTCCTTGTCTGGGTTTATCCATACGGGCAAGTCTTTTAGATATTTCTCTCTTTGCCCCCCACCACCAATCTGCTGTTTCCCAATAAGCTTGCCACTTGTCACCAACTTCTCAAGTTATGAAGTATATACAATATCATTTATAATTGAAATGTAATAACAGTGGGATGAATTCAAAAGGAGTGAAGAGATAAGAGAGATGTCAGGGCAAGCACTAGTGTCAACAGTTATAAGACAGAGATGGCTCTATAATGAACACATCCTGAGAAAAAGCCAGCAGAGAAACACAAAAAGCATTGAAATGGGAAATAAAGGGATTATGGAGGTGAGGATGCCCAAAAGAAATCATAAAACAAACGTTGATGTGAGAAACCTGAGATCCAAGACTGGATTCCATTCATGACATGGAACTGATTGCATGGGTTACAATTTGAATGGAGAAATGTGACATATAATGGCATAACAGGACAATGAATGAATCTTCATCTTCTTCTTTTGTCATCTCTCTGTTACCTGTTTTGTTTCATGTTTGTCTGACAGGGTAGTAATTCCTTTCCTTAAAAAAAGAATATTAGTATCAGTTTTGATGATCCCTGTGTGGGTTCTGCGGACCTATTATAGAGAAAACAAGAATAGACCCACTGTCTACTTAAAAGCATGTCGTAAAAGTTGACTAATTGGGAGCTTCCTTTGAAGTCGGAGTGCATCTGCCTGAGAGGCAAGGAACCAGCAGTCTGCAAACAAATGAGTCAGGCCTGTAAAACGGATGCAGATGCAACACTCAGGTTCTGGAACAGGTCTGCAATCCAGAAGTGGATGAACAACCAGAACTTTCTGTCAGAGTTTATAGCTGGTGAACGCAAAGAAGAAAAAGAAGTTTTGATGAGACAGATGGGTCAGGAGGTTTTGCCAACCCCAGAGCCAAACTGGTTGTGACAAGCAGTTCCATCACTGACACACCAGACAGAGAAACAAATTAGTTGACTTCCTAGTTATGCTGATGTTATTGATCCATTTGAAGGTGGACTTCTTCCCTTGGGCCTGCTGCCTTGTGGCCATGTCTCATTTTGGTTCTTGGAATCTGAAAATGAGTCATTAGTTGGTAATTACTTTTTTTGTGAGTCCCATCTTCCAATTTATATTTAGCAAATTTGAGGTAATGTTTAATATCTATCTTCTCCTAGTCTTTCTTTTTTTCTGATTCCTACGTAATTATTTCTTCCATCCTTCCTTTTTTATTGTTTTGCCCTCTTATATTTGTATCCTTTGCCTCTCTGTCTCTTCATTGCTTCTTCTTCCCTTCTGTGTTTTTTGTCTGTCGTCTTCTCTCTCTGGGTATTTATTTCTGCGTATCAGTCATTGTCACTTCTCTGTTGTGTTTTTGAGATATTATATTCATCATCATTCATGTTTTTTTTTTAAAAGTTTGTTCTCTGACTGACTGTCTCTCTCTCTTTTACTCTCTCTCTCTCTCTCACACACACACGCACGCACTCACGCACTCATGCACGCACGCACGCACACCCACACACACACTACCTCCCACGAGTCTCACTTCCCTACCCACTTTTTTATTTTTTATTTTTATATTTTTATGACGCTCACTGTCACCACTTTGTTTAGTCTTTTAACCAGTATATTTACTATCTTTTTTGGGGGTCCAACACCAGCTCTGCACCGTTATGCCTCACATTTTAACAGATGACAAGAAGCTGAGCAAGGGCACGCTCATTTCTGGGATGTTGTAAAGTTTTAGGCTGTCCGTGACTCCTTGAATCCATCTTCCTCTCCATGTTCCTCTGTCTCTTAATGTTTCCATTCTCATGTTGTACGCTCTCCATTGCCTGCATCAGTGGATTCATTTTCACCAGGTAGCTAAAGCATTTCATCATTAATTATAGTTACTGTTTTCTACCATTGTTCTAATTCCTTTCTGTCTGTCTTTCTCTCCCCTCACTCCATCCCTTTTTCCTTGTAAATCTGTTTTGTTTCTGTCTTTCTCTCTCTACATTCCATTTTTCTCTTTTCCATGAATACCATTCTGTTACATTTTAAATCATCATATTCATCACTCTGGTAACGAAGTACCTTCTACTGCCTCAGACATCTGTTAAATAAGCCCACTTTCTTCTGGTAGTTAATGTACTTTCTGCTGTCTCAGACATCTGTTAGATAAGCCCACTTTCTCCTGGTAGTTAATGGACTTTCTGCTGTCTCAGACTCCTGGTAGTTAATGGACTTTCTGCTGTCTCAGACATCTGTTAGATAAGCCCACTTTCTTTCTGGTAGTTAATGTACCTACTGTCTCAGACATGTGTTAGATAAGCCCACTCTCTCCTGGTACTCTTCTGCTGTCTCAGACATCTGTTAGATAAGCCCACTTTCTCCTGGTAGTTAATTTACTTTCTGCTGTCTCAGACATCTGTTAGATAAGCCCACTTTCTCCTGGTAGTTAATGGACTTTCTGCTGTCTCAGACATCTGTTAGATAAGCCCACTCTCTCCGGGTATAAGTTAAATTTACTTTCTGCTGTCCTCAGACTCTTTAGATAAGCCCACTTTCTCCTGGTAGTGCTCTCTCAGACATCTGTTAGATAAGCTCCTGGTAGTTAATGGACTTTCTGCTGCCTCATACATCTGTTGGATAATGGACTTTGTACTGCTGTCTCAGACATCTGTTAGATAAGCCAACTCTCTCCTGGTAGTAATGGACTTTCTGCTGTCTCAGACATCTCTCTCTCCTGGTAGTTAATGGATTTTCTGCTGTCTCAAACATCTGTTAGATAAGCCCACTCTCTCCTGGTAGTTAATGGACTTTCTGCTGTCTCAGACATCTGTTAGAGAAGCCCAATCTCTCCTGGTAGTTAATGGATTTTCTGCTGTCTCAAACATCTGTTAGATAAGCCCACTCTCTCCTGGTAGTTAATGGACTTTCTGCTGTCTCAGACATCTGTTAGATAAGCCCGCTTTCTTCTGGTAGTTAATGTACTTTCTGCTGCCTCAGACATCTGTTAGATAAGCCCACTTTCTTCTGGTAGTTAATGGACTTTCTGCTGTCTCAGACATTTGTTAGATAAGCCAACTCTCTCCTGGTAGTTAATGTACTTTCTGCTGTCTCAGACATCTGTTAGATAAGCCCACTTTCTTCTGGTAGTTAATGTACTTTCTGCTGCCTCAGACATCTGTTAGATAAGCCCACTTTCTCCTGGTAGTTAATGTACTTTCTACTGTCTCAGGCATGTGTTAGATAAGCCCACTCTCTCCTGGTAGTTAATGTACCTTCTGTTGTCTCAGACATCTGTTGGATAAGCCCACTCTCTCCTGGTAGTTAATTTACTTTCTACTGTCTCAGACATCTGTTAGATAAGCCCACTCTCTCCTGGTAGTTAATTTACTTTCTGCTGTCTCAGACATCTGTTAGATAAGCCAACTCTCTCCTGGTAGTTAATTTACTTTCTGGTGTCTCAGACATCTGTTAGATAAGCCACTCTCTCCTGGTAGTTAATGTATTTTCTGCTTTCTGAGCCATTTGTTAGATAAGCCCACTCTCTCCTGGTGGTTAATGTACTTTCTGCTGCCTCAGACATCTGTTAGATAAGCCCACTCTCTCCTGGTAATGAACCTTCTGCTGCCTCAGACATCTGTTAGATAAGCCCACTCTCGCCTGGTAATGAACCTTCTGCTGCCTCAGACATCTGTTAGATAAGCCCACTCTCTCCTGGTAATGAACCTTCTGCTGCCTCAGACATCTGTTAGATAAGCCCACTCTCTCCTGGTAATGAACCTTCTGCTGCCTCAGACATCTGTTAGATAAGCTAACTCTGTCCAGGAAGATAATGAACTTTCTGCTGCCTCATACGTGTTAGATAAGCCCACTCTATCCTGGTAATGAACCTTCTGCTGCCTCAGACATCTGTTAGATAAGCCCACTCTCTCCTGGTAATGAACCTTCTGCTGCCTCAGACATCTGTTAGATAAGCTAACTCTGTCCAGGAAGATAATGAACTTTCTGCTGCCTCATACGTGTTAGATAAGCCCACTCTCTCCTGGTAATGAACCTTCTGCTGCCTCAGACATCTGTTAGATAAGCCAACTCTGTCCGGGAAGTTAATGTACTTTCTGCTTTCTGAGCCATTTGTTAGATAAGCCCACTCTCTCCTGGTAGTTAATGTACTTTCTGCTGCCTCAGACATCTGTTAGATAAGCCCACTCTCTCCTGGTAATGAACCTTCTGCTGCCTCAGACATCTGTTAGATAAGCTAACTATGTCCAGGAAGATAATGTACTTTCTGCTGCCTCATACGTGTTAGATAAGCCCACTCTATCCTGGTAGCTAATGGACCTTCTGCTGTCATAGACACATGTAGGTAAGTCCACTCTTTCCTGGTAGTTAATGTACTTTCTATTAGCCATCATTATTATTACTTGTTATTAACAGTTATTTTAGCCGTTGCTTCTAGTAATTACTATTAGCATTTTTTTTTAGTCATTGATTATTATTGTAGCAGTTATTGTCCCAGTGTGGATTCTGGGGCCCCATTTTAGGGTAAGAGGATGGCCCCCGGACCCTCCAGTAAGCATGTTGTAAGAGTTGACTAATTATGGACGTTTCCTGCAAAGTCTGAATACATCTGCCTGATAGGTGAGGAACCAACAGTCTGCATACAAGTAAGCCAGATCTGTAAAGTGAATGTTCATGCAAAACCCATGTTTTGGAAAAAGACCAAAATTCAGAAAATGCCGAACAACCAGAACTTTGTTCTAAAGTTTGCAGCCGGTAAACATTAAGATAAAGAAAATAATAAATATCTGTTATTAGCTTTGAAAGTCATTAGAAGATATTGTTTTATTTTCCTATGAGACCTTTTTGCTAAAATGGCAGCTTTTTTACCCCTGGGTGAAGAGAAATCTGCTTGTTAAATTAGCACTTTAAGGACAAACTGTTGATTGATCTGCAGCAATTCTATTTTCTTGCATGATGGATTCATTGCCTGTGTTCAGCTTTCTCCATCACTATCATCCAGTTCTGTCTTTACATTGCCGGTCAGCAGTAATAGATCTCCAGAAGTTTCTGTCCTCAGTCTTTTCTGTACATTCTTATGTCTTTGAGTTGAGTTGAACTAAGTTAGGAACTGAACCTACAGCACTGGAAATTTCCATGGCTACTTCATCCCCATCTGCAGCAGCTCCATTGATATTTTGACTCCCTCACACTCTATACTGTCCGATTTTGTGGCAGGCTTAAAACCATAAAGCTAAGTTTTTTTATGTATCTTTATTGTTTCCTCTTTTACCAATGTGTGTGTGTGTCAAGGGAGATACAACTTTGTTTTTGTGCTGTTGTGGTCGCTTCGGCCGTAGACGCATCGTGATGTTGTAGAGTTTCTCTGATGTTATCTCTGATGTTATCTCTGATGTTATCTCTGCTGTTATCTCTGATGTTATCTCTGCTTTTATCTCTGATGTTCCTGGTCTGCATCACGCTCTATGTCCTTTTTTTTTTAGAGTATGTCTTGTACGGTCTGGAGAGCCGCCGTGATGTAGCGGCTAGTTGCCTGCCTGCGAATCCAAAAGTCGTGGGTTAAAATTCAAACGGTGCTTGACTTTAAAAAAAAAAAAGGACTGGCTCCCATGTCAACCCAGCCTTACATGGCTACCAGGCGAAAGTCCTGGGAAGTAAATGTGGCTGGTCTGACACTGACTACATCAGCCGCGAAGTGCCAATTGGTCTGTACAATGAATGTGTGGAAAAGAATTTTTCACTTTACTTTGTATAGTATGATGTCATATTTTATTTATTCTTGTCTGTAATTCTGTCAGTCCATCTATGTTGTATGCTGTTGCAGGCTTTCTTGCTGTAACGTTCATTTTGTTTTTCATTATTGTGATATTGTAAAGCTTACTAGTTTTGCATCGCGTTGGTATTGTTTGTTTTATCTCAACTGTCCTCTCCATTATGGTATTCAGTAGATTATTTTGTGTTTTGATGTGACCAAAGTACGTTCTCATTTTGTTTACATATTTCTTTCAGCAATTACCATTTTATATTGTGTTGGTCTAGACCAGTGATTCTCAACCTGCTGGTCGCAACCCTGTTTTGTGTCGAATGACCCTTTGACAGGGGTCGCCTAAGACCTTAGCAAAACACATATTCATTAAAGATAAGAAGGACAATACATTTGGGGGGGGGGGGGTGGAGTGGGGGGGGGAGTTGGGGGGGAGGGGGTTGGGACCACCACAACATGAAAGAACTTTATAAAAGGGTCGCAGCATTAGAAAGTTTGAGAGCCACTGGTATAGACCTTTCTTACTGGTCTTTCCCTATGCAGGTACCTCTGTTGAGTATTCTGTATATTGCTGTGTTGTTTCAGATGTGCCAAAGTTTCTTGTCAACCTCATTTTTCATAATTTCCTTTTCTGAGCACTATTTTGTTTAAGTAAAAGTCTCTCTACATGCCAGTGGCGCCTCAGGCATGTGAGGCGAGATTCATATTTTTGTAGACCACCTTAATGGGTGATCTGGTCAGCATCTTGCCGGTCACCTTTACTTCCAAGGGATCTGTTCTAGACCTGCCTTATTTGTCATTCCCCCACCTCTAACAGTTGCGATGAGTCCAGAAAGAACTGACATCACAGCACTCATGACGTCACCATAGGCTAGCCATCTCTTGGACAGGCAGCAAAGAGAGTTTTCAATTTTAATGGTATCAGTAGCACTTTGATGTTTATGTCCATTTTGCCTTTCTGCTGAGTATAGAGTGTCGACCAGATCCCCCGACCACTCCGCAACTCACTGTTCTGTCCATACTGTAGTGGTATGGTTGCGCTTTGCATGGTTCACTTGCTCCTTTCCCTGACCACTCCGCAACTCACTGTTCTGGCCATACTGTAGTGGTATGTTTGCGTTTTGCGTGGTTCACTTGCTCCTTTCCCTGACCACTCCGCAACTCACTGTTCTGTCCATACTGTAGTGGTATGGTTGCGCTTTGCATGGTTCACTCGCTCGATTCTCTGACCACTCCGTGTCTCACTGTTCTGTCCATACTGTAGTGGTATGGTTGCGCTTTGCATGGTTCACTCGCTCGATTCTCTGACCACTCCGTGTCTCACTGTTCTGTCCATACTGTAGTGGTATGGTTGCGCTTTGCATGGTTCACTCGCTCGATTCTCTGACCACTCCGTGTCTCACTGTTCTGTCCATACTGTAGTGGTATGTTTGCGCTTTGCATGGTTCACTCGCTCGATTCCCTGACCACTCCGTGTCTCACTGTTCTGTCCATACTGTAGTGGTATGTTTGCGCTTTGCATGGTTCACTCGCTCGATTCTCTGACCACTCCGTGTCTCACTGTTCTGTCCATACTGTAGTGGTATGTTTGCGCTTTGCATGGTTCACTCGCTCGATTCCCTGACCACTCCGTGTCTCACTGTTCTGTCCATATTGTAATGATCTCTTTGCCCTTTGTACGATTCACTTGCTCCCAGAGGACCTTGAGTGTAGCACTAGCCAGTCTGCGCCCCCCCCCCCCCCCAAACCCGGTTTATTGAAAACTACTATAAAGAAAAATGATCTCCTGGACTACGGAGTGCTTACTCTGATCTTGATGTCATCATTCCCATCTGAGAAACTTGCCTGTCTTCTTCTTCTTCTTCTTCTTCTTCTTCTTCTTCTTCTTCTTCTTCTTCTTCTTCTTCTTCTTCTTCTTCTTCTTCTTCTTCTTCTTCTTCTTCTTTTCTTCCTCCTTTGTCCGCCTTTTATGACATGCATGCTTTGGAGCAGTGAGTCTACCCCCCCCCCTTTCCACTCCCCTTTAATGTACCACAGAAACCACATGGTATCTCCTGTCTTATAAAAATCAACTTTTAATTGTAAGCTTCGCCATTTTAGAAGCACTCATGTTCCCACTTCATGCAGCACTGTTGAATACACGCAGCATTATTACAATCTCCAGTTTCGTTCAGTTTCTGCCATATTTACATGAAGCGGAGTACTTGCTTCCCAGTTATTGAACGTCCACTTCTCAGTTTCAGTTTTTTATATTCACAAGTATTATCGTCTGTCAGTATTGTATGCTTTCTCAGTAGCGGTCTAATGGAAAACTGCGTGATCATTATTGTTTTAAATGTACACTATATACATTGAAGGTCACTTGTGTCAGAATTATGATACACAGGCAACACAGTCTGTATTCTTACATGATGACGTGAATAAGCTGGTGACTGCAGTCAGTCAACCTGATTGCAAGAAATGCTAAATATAACACAAAATGTGACTAGAAAGCTTAGCGGAGGGAATAGAAAAGAAATTAGCTTGTTTTGTCTTGTCCGTAGAGTTTTCCAGTCACAGTTTGTGCTGTATTTAGTACTCAGTTCATAAAGACTTAGGTCGAAACGTTCGGTTGTGTTTGTGTAAGTCCTTTCCATAACTCCTTTGAGCTTTAGTGTCACAGTTTATGTTACATTTAGCATTTCTATTTCTTACAGTGTACAGTATTTAGAAGAGAAAATTTGACCATCAAATCGCGCAGTCAAGAAGTGAATGTTTTTTTTTCTAAAACAGAAAAAAAGTCTACAGTAAATATAGCATACCAACCTCATAATAAAATCGATAAAGAAAAAAATCGAAAATGTCACATATTTCGAATTCCTAGGCTCAGTTGCGAAAACAGTGGCGACTGCACCAAAGTCAGAAAAAGTCTTACTTTAAACAGCTTGAAGAGCATGTGACAGAACTTGCAAACGAGTTAAAGTTAACTCAGAGAGATCATGAATCTTTTCCAAGGCAGCTTGTAGATGTGAATCATAGTTTTTACTCAATAATTAAAGAAGAAAAACACCGATGCCTATTAATAAAAGCTACTGAAAAATCGAAAGAAGAAGAAGAACATCGACACCCTACACGATCTGAACATCCAGAATAACTGGCTCATAAACAGCATCCTTTCACAAAAGCTGTGGTATTCTGGCCATGTTAAATAAACGTCACTGTAGCCTGAAGAAGAAAAAAAAAAAGAATGAAGGGTACAGTTTCCTTAAAAAAAACCCAGGAGGAGACCGACCAAAACGAATGTGGATACAAGACATTGAAGATGCACATTGAAGATACTGTCCCCATGAACTAGGAGACAGATTTTTCAAACAACCGTGGGAATCGAACCCTGTTACTCGGAGCGTTGTGAAATTGTGAAACGCATTCAGTGACATCTACACCGCGGAGCCACACTTCCACAGTATGTGTAACCTTGTGATAAAGGTCCTTTGCTTGAACTTTGCACCAGGATGGCCGTGGGTAGAAATTAGACATGGCAGTGGCTCATACACGTCTGGTTTGGTTCACAGTATGAACTGTTAATTTTAGAAACTAAGAAACGGAAATTATTATCCAGACAGTCCTACAAACACTTGGTGTCACCAACTGGAAGAAGAAGGCCAGTCAGTGAGATGATTCGGGGTGGGGGATAGGGCTCGGAGTGCTGGGGGAGGGGGGAGAAGAAGAAGGAAACGGTCGATATGACCTCCACCATACTTCTCTTTCTCTCTCTTTTCTCTTCCTATCACTCTCCCAATACATTGAGGAGTGGTAGGGGTGGGGTTGGGAAAGGGGGGTGGGGCGGCTGGCGCTCAAGATGCCTAAGCGCCTATGGTCTGGCGCGACTGTCTTCCCCTCCCTCCCCACATAGAGATTTTATTTAAATCTAAACGTTGTGGGTGAGACGTCAGTCCCTCTACGAACATGACGAATATCTCAGTGTGCACGTTGCACACCTAAAAAAAAAAACCCCATCCACAGATGAATATTGAAAACAATAGGACCCATCCCAAGCTAAATTTCGAAATTTATGAAAGTTACCCACAAAATAAATCGTAAATGATCAATAACAGGCAAGAAGACAACTTTTGGACATATTCACCTTTAGTAAAAGTGTTCCTCTTCCAAATTACACACACACAAAAAATTAAAAATACTTGATCTGTAATTGTTCCGTCTGCCTGTTCTTTTGTCCATACAGGGAGCCGTCGCGGTGTAGTGGCTAGGCGCTCGTTTGCGGATCACTAGGTGCGGGTCCTAACGGAACCAGCATTTTTTTTTATCCTTAAACAAATGACTTTGGCTCCCAGGTCGACCCAGCCTTGAGTGGGTACCATGTAAAGTCATGGGAAGTAAAGACGGCCGGAATGATGCTGACCACATTACCCACCAACATCTATAGATAATAGGTCTAGCCCTATGGGCTCAGTACACCTCAAGACGTGGAAAAGGGTCCTTTTTGTTTTACTTTTGTCCAAGTTCTGCTTTCTGCCGCTAGGTGTCGCAAGTTAATAGATATATATTTGGTACCTGAGCTAGTATATGCTCGGTTCCCGATCATGCAATGAGGTTTTAGAGTCTCAGATATCAGTGACTCCTTCAATCTCATCTTTTTATTTATCGTTCCCTACTTCTTGATGTGTCTGCTTTCATGTTGTGCGCTCTTGTTGCTGGCATCATTGGATTCATTCTCCTTCAGTGGGCAACCATACATATTTTAACGTGGATTATTAAATTTAGACCCCTAAAACGATTACCATCCGACCTGTGCATCGACCAGACTGTGCCACAATAACAGAATGGGTTGGCAACGGGTTATGCTGGCACTACAGTGTCTGTGGAGAAGGTTACAAGTGCTGGCTGCCCTAGGAAGTGATGTAATTCGTCTCCGAGGCGAGAACCGCTGGATAATTAAGTTCAGGAGATGAGTTCTGAGGGCTGTACGATTCACGCGTGCTGTTAGACAATAGCTGCAGTGGAAATAATTTGTAGGCCAGTAGCAGAAGTGCTAATGTAGTTGGCGAATGGCGGAATATCCTTTTATGGTGTCTTATTGTCGTCGAAATGAGTATTTACATTATTAGTGTCTTTTTTGGCATTGCAAGAAGGAGGCTGCGTAGTCTCCAGGAATGGTGCCCGCCTCGAGTGCGTGAGGTTCCGGTTTCAATCCTGGTAAGGGATGGGATTTTTTTCACGTGGACTTGGACTTCTAGTAATTCCCCCTGGTCTCTGAGTAGTGAGATTGGACGCCCGTGTGCATTGTTGCGCACGTAAAAAATCCCTTGGAGGTTAGAAATAAAAAAGACTAGCCTAACGGCCATGTCTGGGTAAAATTTGGAGTTAAAAATATACCCAAAGTATTTCAGGAACCTCGCCGGTGCTACATAGCCTGTACATTGTGCTGCGCTTCTTCGGACTCCTACTAGAGTTAGAAGAAGAACGGAACACTTATGGGTTACTACCCGTGTGCCATGATGTTGATCCGTTGTTCAAAACTTCAGAACCGTAATTCTGGCTTTGCAAGAAGCGATTCGTGGAAACATTTAAAGAAATTATTTGAGTCCTGGACTATTTCACAGATTGAGTTAGTTGTCATTTATATGACGTTTCAGAACCAACCCCAGCATTAGTTTTGGCTGTTTGTGATTTTACTAGACATTGTTAGGTTTGTAGTTTGCCATTGCATTTTGTGGGGACGGATGTCGATACCAGTGTCGACGCAAACCTGAGGCGGTTTGCTTCCAGCTGGGATCGAACCCGTCTTCTAGGAATAGCACGTTCGCAGCGCCTTTGCCACAGGAACCGACTTTACTTGAGAATAAAAAATTTTTAAATCAAAGAAAGTTTCTTAGAGTATCGTTGAGCCAGAAGGAAAAACAGTGACGTTCTTAACAATGTTAATATTGAAGGGCTGGCTCAGAAATATCGGCTCTGTGGCTAAGTCGATGCGAACGCTTCGTAATGCCGGGATGCCGGGTTCGATCCCAGCTGCGGACATTGCGCCTTACGTTGGTTTTGACACTGGTATCAAGAAAGCCGACTGTCTAGAAAGCAGTGGCAAACTACTGGACGTAAATTTGTCTAGAAAAACCGTACAACATCCAGGAGCTGTTGGGGTTGGTTCTGCAACGTTCTGTAAAGGATACGCAACTAGCCTGGCTCAGAAATAGTATCGTTTCTCGTCAATTCTTCGGCTATAATGGTTTGGAGAGAACAGCAATAACGGTTTCCGTAGAGAGAGAGACAGAGAACTACTGGCACAACTTTGGACAAGAATTAGTTGGTAGTATCGGTGGACAACCTGGACCTGTGTCGGACATGACAGTTGTCTCCGAGGATAAAGGACGTTCGATTTCGTTCAAAAAGTAACGGATGTGATTTGTGGTGTTACACTTGTGAGGCTATTTTGGAGGAGGTGACACTTATAGATCTGTTCAGAGTGGTGTCTTGATCGTGCCAAACAATCATAACGTAGTCAAGAATATTTTGGTAATAAAACGCACTGAAACCTGAAATTGTTTTTTTTTTTAAAAATCACCTATGGTATCACATGTATGTTACACATAGAAACAGATGTGGTCAGTCGTTTTACTTTTGTGGAGCTATCGAGGAGGAGATAGAGTACCTGTGGATTTTGCTCGCAGTGCTGTGTTGATCCTGCTAAATAATCATCACATAGACAACTCTTTTTTGTCAATAAAACGCACTGAAACTTGAAATTGTACTTTTGTGTTTTTAAATCACACATAGTACACATGTATAATACACATAGAAACGCGTGTGGTCAGTCATTTTATTTTAGTCTTGCCAAGATCTGAGTTTTCTGTGCCGCTTTCAGTTTTCGAAAAATCTCATCTGCATGTTTCTGCCTAGTCTTTTTCTAGTCACTCTTTGATACGTTCTCTAGTTTTTTATATCGTCTGTCCAGTTTAATGTCATATATTCATTTAATAGTGTCTTGACGCTTAATTTAAATTTCGGAGACGAGTGTGGCTGCATGAGATACATGCACCATTGACGAGCATATCTGCAGTTTTATTTTCGTTGGTAGAACTATACTTGTATCTACTGAAGGGCTAGCTCTTTTCTTGTAGACACCATTTCTGGTGTGTTTAAACATTTATTTTATAGATGCTGCTGTCATGTTTTGGGCATAAGATTATTTGGAAGGTTAATCTCGAGTTTGAATAAGACAGTTTTTTTATTTACTTTTACTCGCTTTTAATGAGTCTGCACAACTGACAGGAGTTTTGATGCCTATTCTGTGGCGTTTTGGAGTCCGTTTGTGTGTTGTTGCCATTAGGATTTTTATTAAAGATTTCACAACTTCTCTGTTTGCGGCTTCGTTTTACAAAACCATGTGTTAACACTTGTGTCCAGTTATGAGATGGATACTGTTTCCTATATGAGATGGATGAGATTGTTTGTATTTGTTATATTCTGAAGCTTGCTAATATACTTTTCATTCGGGTTTGTATCTTTTCTTGATATATGAGATGGATACTGATTCATAAGCATAATAAGTGACAGATTTCTTTGCTGTGACCCAGTTAATTATTTTAGAGATTATTCCTTGTATAACTGCACCGGATAGGTCTGGACAGCTCATCCATTGTTCTGATGTGAGAACCTCGCACATCATCATGCCAGTTTCTTGTATCTGCATGATGTCTCTGCGTTTTTCTTGAAAGATTGTTTGGCCTTTGTAATATCGTTTTCGATGTTTTAACCCAGGATCTTGAGGCATATTCCATGAGCCTACCTGATCCAGTGTAGACTAGTCTTAATATTTTTTTTCTCCCCGTTATGTTCTACCCAGGTTTTTATGTTTTATTTTTATTACACCCAGTTGTTGTGTGACTGTTGCGCAGATTTATTTTGCATCTTAGTTTTGTTTTTATGTTTGTCAGTTATGGAGTATTTAGGATAACTACAAGAAATGTGAATGTATCTATCTGTAGTATTGGTTGATTTTCGAGCATTACGCGTATTGTTTTTTTTTGTGTGCTGAGTGAGATAGACGGTGCTTTCGGTATTGTTATTGTAAGTTCTTACTGTCTCTACTGACGTTTGAAGTAGCTAGGAGGATGTTGAGGCTGTTTGATAGTCCAAAGAGTAGGATGTTGAGGCTGTTTGATAGTCCAAAGAGTAGGATGTTGAGGCTGTTTGGTAGTCCAAAGAGTAGGATGTTGAGGCTGTTTGGTAGTCCGAAGAGTAGGATGTTGAGGCTGTTTGGTAGTCCAAAGAGTAGGATGTTGAGGCTGCTTGGTACTCCAAAGAGTAGGATGTTGAGGCTGCTTGGTAGTCCAAAGAGTAGGATATTGAGGCTGTTTGGTAGTCCAAAGAGTAAAGTAAAATGTATATACTGTTAGATATCTTTTGGTAAAAGCATTTAGATATGTGACAGTGTAAATAAAGAACAGACTTGGCGCTTTTACATAGCTTTAGTGGAATCCATGTCTCAGTTCTACTAACTGATTGGCTACCTAACCCTAGCCAGTTATTAGTATCCAAGAATACATGCTGCGATTAATTGCTCATTTTTTTTTTTCTCAGGATTCCCTTCCACACAATGTGATAAGTATGGAAAATATATTAAACTAGCTCCCACTCCAACACCCCCTCCACCCTCAATAGCAACTAAAGAGGTGTTCATGAGAAGAATTAACCTGATTGATAACTTATATATATATTGTGGAACATTTATCACTGACAGTTACATCTGTCACACAACAATGAAACACTTGCAAACAGTAACTCAGATTTTGCGTTCTTTTACTTCTTGTCCACCGCTGGCAATTTTTTTTTTTAGTGTTTCTAGCCGCACCTGTGACTTCTATCGCTAGCCACTTCTGTCTCTTCCCTGGGGCCATTCCAACGCCCTCATATTTTGACAGTCCACTACCGCCCTAGTGCCCCGGATGCGGTAACGCCCACTTTTGAAACGCTGTATTAACTCTTTGAGTCCCAAGGAACGCATCATACGTTCATATGTTACTGTCTAGAAGCCCTATGAACGCATGTTGCGCCGATTTTAGGTCTCTCTTGACTACCCCTTGGGCCTGTGATGTTAAACCCTCTGGGACTCAAAGAGTTAAACGGTAGCTAGCTAGCTGAAGGATCATGCTTGCTCCAGGGTTCCCAATGCTGGGTCCCCCCCCCCCCCCCCCCCCCCCCAGATCTGGGTTTTTATTTGACGCCTGGGTGAAATATTTTTTTTTAAAAATATATCCTTATATAAAAGTGGTAAATGTTTCGTTTCGTAAATATAAATTTTGTAAATTATAACGATATCAATTTTTTATTTTATATTTTTGTTCTTTGTCTTTGTATTGCTTGGGTTTTTGTTCAGCTAAGCTGGGTTTTTCATAAAAATCCTATTGGCAGTTGCTCACATCATAACAAGACCTGCAGTATACACTGTACTGACGCCTTTGAAGAGCAGTCAGTAATTTTCTTTCGCAGGCTACCTTTAATCTGTCATTCCATAAACCTTTCTTGTTGCCAGTTCTTCTTCTTCTTCTTCTTCTTCTTCTTCTTCTTCTTCTTCTTCTTCTTCTTCTTCTTCTTCTTCTTCTTCTTCTTCTTCTTCTTCTTCTTCTTCTTCTTCTTCTTCTTCTTCTTCTTCTTCTTCTTCTTCTTCTTCTTCTTCTTCTTCTTCTTCTTCTTCTTCTTCTTCTTCTTCTTCTTCTTCTTCTTCTTCTTCTTTCTTCTTCTTCTTCTTCTTCTTCTTCTTCTTCTTCTTCTTCTTCTTCTTCTTCTTCTTCTTCTTCTTCTTCTTCTTCTTCTTCTTCTTCTTCTTCTTCTTCTTCTTCTTCTCTTCTTCTTCTTCTTCTTCTTCTTCTTCTTCTTCTTCTTCTTCTCTTCTTCTTCTTCTTCTTCTTCTTCTTCTTCTTCTTCTTCTTCTTCTTCTTCTTCTTCTTCTTCTTCTTCTTCTTCTTCTTCTTCTTCTTCTTCTTCTTCTTCTTCTCTTCTTCTTCTTCTTCTTCTTCTTCTTCTTCTTCTTCTTCTTCTTCTTCTTCTTCTTCTTCTTCTTCTTCTTCTTCTTCTTCTTCTTCTTCTTCTCTTCTTCTTCTTTCTTCTTCTTCTTCTTCTTCTTCTTCTTCTTCTTCTTCTTCTTCTTCTTCTTCTTCTTCTTCTTCTTCTTCTTCTTCTTCTTCTTCTTCTTCTTCTTCTTCTTCTTCTTCTTCTTCTTCTTCTTCTTCTTCTTCTTCTTCTTCTTCTTCTTCTTCTTCTTCTTCTTCTTCTTCTTCTTCTTCTTCTTCTTCTTCTTCTTCTTCTTCTTCTTCTTCTTCTTCTTCTTCTTCTTCTTCTTCTTCTTCTTCTTCTTCTTCTTCTTCTTCTTCTTCTTCTTCTTCTTCTTCTTCTTCTTCTTCTTCTTCTTCTTCTTCTTCTTCTTCTTCTTCTTCTTCTTCTTCTTCTTCTTCTTCTTCTTCTTCTTCTTCTTCTTCTTCTTCTTCTTCTTCTTCTTCTTCTTCTTCTTCTTCTTCTTCTTCTTCTTCTTCTTCTTCTTCTTCTTCTTCTTCTTCTTCTTCTTCTTCTTCTTCTTCTTCTTCTTCTTCTTCTTCTTCTTCTTCTTCTTCTTCTTCTTCTTCTTCTTCTTCTTCTTCTTCTTCTTCTTCTTCTTCTTCTTCTTCTTCTTCTTCTTCTTCTTCTTCTTCTTCTTCTTCTTCTTCTTCTTCTTCTTCTTCTTCTTCTTCTTCTTCTCTTCTTCTTCTTCTTCTGCTTCTGCTTCTTCGACAGACTGGTATTATTAAACTATTTTAGGAAAATAAAAAAAAAAATAAAAAATTTAACACTCTACGATGGTTAATTTAATAACCTATTTGAAGAATTTAAAAAAAAAATCCGAAAGAGTGCACATATTTGTTTTAATGCTCAAGAGTTAATTTACTTACTTTACTTTTTCCTTCCACGTATGCCGCTAAGCGTTGTGGGGAGATGCAAGTTCCTGTCATAAGCAAGGCGGGCAGCATCTGATGTTCTGAGGCCATGCTTTTGGCAGGTTTCGGAGACCCCGTCAATCCACCGTTTCCTTGGTCTTCCTCTTGCCTTATATCCTGAGCTTCTTTGGTTGAAAATTTGTGATGTTATTTGGTCATTTTTCATCCTGGTTAGATGTCCAAACCATTTCATTCTTTGATGTTTTGTGTAGTCTAAACATGGTGTAGTTTTGACAGTGTTTCTAATGTCTATGTTCTTTATCCTGTCTAGTCTGGTCTTATTCGCTGCTTTTCTTAGACATTTCATTTCACAGGCTTCTATTTTTTTTTTTCATGGGTCTTGTTGATTGTCCATGTCTGGCACTGGTAGCAGAGTGTTGGAATGAAGATGGTGTTTATCAATTGTCTTTTGGTCTTCATGGTTATATCTGGATGTTTAAGCAGAGGTGATAGTTGGTATGTGACAGCATTTGCTTTCTGTATTCTTGTTTCTATCTCTCTGTCCATTCTTCCATCCTCTGTAAATATACTGCCCAAGTATTTGAACTCTTTGGTTTGCTTGATTTTGGCACTTCCAACATTTATATTCAGTGGCCTGTGTGTTCTGCTGATCTTCATAACTTCTGTTTTTTCTGTACTGATTCTCATATTATGTTGTAAACAGCTGTTGTTGAGAGTAGTCAGATGTTCCTGTAGATCATATTCATTTTGATACAGTATGCTTTGATCATCAGCAAAAAGTAATTCGTTTATAGCATACACGTCTGGGTTTGCTTCTACAGTGATCTTATCCATGTATGTTATGAAAAGTAATGGTGACAGTACACATCCTTGTCTGACACCAGTTGTGACTTTGAACCATTCAGAAAGACCACTAGATGTTCTTACTGCACTTTCACTTTTTTCATAGAGGGCTCTGATGTTGTCTAATAATTGACCCTGCACTCCGTAATCGTCAAGAATTCTCCACAGCACATCTCTGTCCACACGGTCGAATGCCTTCTCTTGATCTACAAAGACCACGTTCAGCTCTTTATCGTATTCGAGTGTCTTTTCACAGACTTGTCTTAGTGCAAATATGGCATCAGTGCAACCTCGCCCTTTCCTGAAACCGAATTGTGCTTTACTCAGTAGAGGTTCAACCTTTGCTCTTATCCTACCTTCTAAGATCTTTGCATATATTTTCCCCACATGACTTAGTAAAGATATTCCTCTATAACTTCCACATTCTCTCTTGTTTCCTTTTTTCTTCCAGATAGGTACTACAACTGATCTTTGCCAATCCACTGGTACCTTTCTCTCTGCCCATGCTCTATTGAAAATTCTCTCCAGCCAGGTGATCATAGTGTCCCCTCCAGCCTGGATGACTTCTGTTGTTATTCCGTCGATACCAGCTGCTTTGTGTCTTTTACTTGTTTTGATAACTTTCTCTACCTCATCCCGCAGGATATGTGGTTCTAGATGATCTGGAGCCCTTGAATGGAATTCTGTTGTTTCATGTACTCCCGACGGGTTCAAAAGTTCTTTAAAATATTCCTCCCATCTTTTTTTAATTTCTTTTTGGCTGAATAATGGTTTTCCATTTTTATCATTTATGACTGATGTTGGATTGAAGCTTTCTTCTCTTAATCGCATCGCTTTCACACTCTTATAAAAGTCTCTTGATGATTCTGTACATAGCTGTGTTAGGTGTTCACCATACTTTTTTCCATGAATCCTCTTTGGATTTCTTTATTGTTCTCTTGGTGTCTCTTCGAGTTAGTCTGTACCTAATGTAATCCTTTTCGTCTTTTGTTTTTAAACCATATTTGAAACATCTTCTTTTTATTTGACACTGCTTCTTTGACTTCTTCATTCCACCAAGCGGTACCCTTTTTCTTGCCTTTGCCCGTCTTTCTGGTACCACACTTGTCTTTTAATATCTTCGTGATGGTTGATTTATAATAATCCCATTCTTCTTCAATTCTTACTGGTTCCTTGGCAATATCTGCAAAAGCCTTTGTTATTTCTAGTTCAAATTCATGTTTGATATTCTCTTCCTCTAATTTCTTAGTGTTGATGATTTCTTCACGTTTCTGTTTATGTAGACTGTTTCTACTTGAGTTGCATATGTTCATAACTACTGGGCGATGGTCTGAATCCAGTCCCGCATTTGGGACAGCTTTTGAGTCTCTTACCTTCCTCTTCTGCCGTTGTCTGACTAGTATAAAATCAATTTGTGACGCTTGATCTAAGTTGTTCCACTTGTACCACGTTTTAAACCTGACTTTGGCGATGTTGGTAGAATGTGTTGGTAATATAGAGATCTTGTTCAGCACACAAGTTTAGCAGGTGTTCTCCATTTCTATTGCAATCTGTGGTTGTGTCGCTAAATGGGCCAAGGTATCTCTCCCATGGTGATCTTCTTTTACCTACCCTACCATTAAAATCTCCCATTACTATGATGTCCTCTTTCTCTTTAACATTATTGATGGTGTCCGTAAGTCTCTCGTAAAAGTCTTCTTTTTCTTCTTCAGAGTAACTATCATTACAAGGTGCATATATCTGAATAATCGTTGTAGTTTTACTTCCTTCTGTCAACTTGATTAAAATAATTCTTTCTGATATAAATTCTGTTCCTGTTATTAATTTTGCTGTCTCGGGATGAAGTATAAATCCGACACCATGTTTTGCCCTATCTTTAGTGGGTACTCCGCTCCATACTAAAACATAATTTTCATGTATTTCTTTCGTATTATATCCTTTCTTTCTTGTATCCGCAAGACCCATGACGTGTATATTTTTTCTTTTCATGAAATCCACTATTTGTGGCTCTTTGTTGGCAATACCACATATGTTCCATGTGCCTATGTAAGTCGTTTTTCTGTCTCGTCGTCCTTTAACGTTTCCAGTCCATTTTCCGTTTGGGGCTATCCGTTTATTTATCTCCTTTCTAATTTTCGTAGCAATAAAAAAAAAATCCACTGCCGGCTTGCTAGGCCAGTCGCAGTTTAAGGGAAAATCTGACCAGATGGACCCCATCCCATCTGGCGAGCCAGAGCCTCGTTCGCCTGTGGCCTCACGGCCACAGTTTTCCGGTCTGCACCACAAGAGTTAATTTATTATTATTAATCTAGTAAAAAAATAAAAACGATAGACTGATTAATTTTTTAATAATCTAATTAAAAAAATTAAACACATTATATTGGTTAAAATATTCAACCGTTTACAGAATTTAAAAAAAAAAAAAGGGGGGGGGGGGTGGGGGAAGAAAAATCCTGAAAGAGTTAATTTAATCTTTTAAATTTAAAAAAAAAAAATGAACTTTGTAAGGGTCGGGTGTATTAACCCAGCGGTTCTCAAACTGGGTGCCGCAAACGTATGCCAAGGATGCCGCGGCAATAATCAAAAATTTTTCAACATCTGCTTGAGATCAACGAAGACTGCAGTTTAAACCCGAAATACCATAAAGAAAATCAAGAATATTTGGGGATGCAGGAGTATTCAGAAAACAATAATAATGGCAAGGCTGCTGCAGTGCAATCTCAACGTACGCTTACATTCGAAAAAAAAAAAAAGATATAGGAGCAACCTTCAAGTGCTTTAAGGGTAAAGTGAACTAAACTTTCTATAAACATAAAATGATTAATGAAAAATGCATCCAATCCGTTTCATTAATCGTATTATATTTGTACTGTTTTTCTTCTTTTCCCAAGTATTCAAACCGCTTGAAGGGTATGTGTGCGTCGAAAATTGTTTACCCCGACAAGGGTGCCGCGACGAAATTTTTTTGAGAAACGCTGCATTAACCTATTTAAACAACAAAACGCACGCAAGCTTTCCCCACAGCATTCTTTGATTTCCTTGTGCGACGTGTACTTGTAAAACTCCATTTCTTGTACATGTTTATAGAGAGCGCCCAAATGAGGATCGTTCGAGATAACCGGTTTGAACAAGAGAAACGAGAATTTAAGATGCAGCCGCCGTCCAGTGAGAGTCTCGAATGCGGCAGAAGTATGCATGCGATACTGAGTGATGGCAATGCTATGGTTGTATCCCTGATCTCTATGGCTTTTCCACTGTCGTGGGGTTGTGTCTGAAGCTGCTGATCTATGGCTTCGGAAATCTTTTGCTGTGGGGGATGGGTGCTGAATTGGTGAGTTGTATATACGAATACTGGAGATAAAAGTGGGGTACATAAATATTTCGCCTCCTATCGTAACATTTAGGTGTAAATATTAACAGGGAAAGGTATAGATAATGAGGCTTTTCTTCTTTGAGATTTCTAAAAAGAAACGCATATCAGGATTTCTCGTTCACCCATTCTTATACGTTATTTCATCTAATTATTTCATATAATTTAGCAGCATTGTTTATAAATAGTCTTCATCATGTCTCCTTTGTCCAGCACGAATGTTTCTGTAGCTTTCGCTTTTGAAATTTGGTGTCACTAACTCGAAAGAGAAGGCCAACCAGAGAGATAAATGAAGTTGGCTGATATCTGCAGCAGTGAAGTGAAATACCTCAAGGGCTCAAGAAGATATATTTAAATTCAACGGCCCGGTAATCATGAACGTAGTATGCAAGTTGGAATTAGAGTCTAATACAGAATACATGCCTATATTCTCGTTTTCTTTCTTTATTTTCCCCTAATTAGATGTTTAAATTTTAGATCACATCTAATCTGAATCCGCCTTCTCCCAACCCCACTTGACCTTAGCCTCAAGATCGACCCAGCCTCAAACGGTTGCTAGGGAAATTTCAGAGAACCAAATGCCGATTGGTGTGCACAAATGTGCACTGTCTTAACCTCAGTTAGTTGTTCGTCCATCGCAAGTAATGAGGACCACTCCATTTGGCATCCAGTGGCGGGGCAAGTAGAGACGGCTGGAGATGAAGTCAAGTGAGGTGGATGACCAGAGTGTTCTAGATGCCTCATCGTGCTCTTTGCGCTCCACAGCGCTTTGCTGGTACCCGCCATCAGATCCGTTGGACCAGATGTTGATTTCCTTCGCACATTCAGCCGAGTCCAGACTTTGCTTGCTATGATTGGCAGATTCTAGCTCACCGAAGGCTCTTAGACAATTCGTCTAACCTCACCTGGTTTAGCCGGACCTGTCAAAGCGAGATTGTCTGTGGAGCTAAACGGGCCGAAACAATTGTTCTTGACCTACTGTAGATCGGTAGACGCCTGTTGTGCATGCTTCAGTTGTGCAGTTGGTCTTAGTACTAGCATCATAAGCCAGATGCACCAGTGACGTTAAAAATCCTTCACTAAAGTACGCACTCATTTGCAGACGTAATTCTCGTATTCAACACTGTAGTGCGTGTACAAAATTAATGCCATTTATTTTCGATAATTTATCAGTGATTACTCAAAGGGAAGTCCGCGTCTGTGGCTTAGGCTTTGCGAAAGAGCTTCGTAATGCCGGGGTGCCTGGTTCGATCCCAGCTGCGGGCCTTGCGCCTTACGTTGGTTTCGACACTGGTATCGAGAAGCCGACCGTCCAGGAAGCAATATCATACTACTAGACGTAAATTTGTCTAAAAAAAACCACATCAGCCAAAAAATGCTGGGCTTGGTTCTGCGATGTCATGTAAAGATACGCAAGTAATAAAAACTTAAGGGAACGTGGTTGTGTGTGTGTGTGTGTGTGTGTGCGCGCGCGCGCGCGAATGTGCGTTCATAGGCTTCTGTTTTCATCTTGACTTTAATATTTTATATATAAATGATATTTAGACTGTCCAATTGTATCGAAACAGACTTTTTCTTGGTTTTTTTTCCACCTGTATAAATTTAACTGGGTAACAAAACAAATTTTACAGTACCCACATGAATAACCATAACCCTAACCGCATACATTACGGCTCTACAACACGTGAATAAACTTGCGAACGATCCGGCATACTCATTTTATAGTGGGTACTACGCAGTAGTTGTCTTATTCAGAATTTACGTAAAACACAACGATGATGTGTTTGTTCATTTTTTTAAAACTCCCAATTTCCACCTCATATTTCTACTTACTTGACATTAGAACATACCTTATCAGATACCATGTACTTCCGCCAAAGTCTTTTCAGACACGAATATTCCTAATAGATATTTGATGAGCAAACACCATTTTTGTCTAGCTGTTACTGGTTGCATATGACGTCTGGGCTAGGGTTGTACAAGCCCCTTGAAGAGATAAAAGCTCAGACGGATCAGCACCTTCTTAGTCGTCCTCTTGGGATCATTCCGGGGACGCGTCAAAGGAAAAAGTAATTTGGCTCTTGACACGGCCCTGACAATGTGTTGGGTGTCGAGCCTTCAGATGTTGCTGGAGGAGAGAGGAAATTGGACAGACGTCAAGAATAGAACGCCAGGGGAGGTCAGCTTTCTCCTTCCAACCAGAGTGTCAAAGGTTCAGTCTTGTACAGAATAAGTGTGAGTAATATTTATTGAGTTTTGTTGTTGTTGGTGTTAGGTGACCATTTGTCTTCCTCGTTTCATTATTGTTCAGATCAGAAGGGAGTGAGAGGATATTTTTCTTAAATGATGGTTTTTCTTTCTTTCTTTCTTTCTTTCTTTCTTTCTTTCTTTCTTTCTTTCTTTCTTTCTTTCTTTCTTTCTTTTTCTTTCTTTCTTTCTTTCTTTCTTTCTTTCTTTCTTTCTTTCTTTCTTTCTTTCTTTCTTTCTTTCTTTCTTTCTTTCTTTCTTTCTTTCTTTCTTTCTTTCTTTCTTTCTTTCTTTCTTTCTTTGGAACTGATGGAAGCGGTTTGTAAAGCTTTAACTTTTTCTTGAGCATTCCAAGCCCTTAAAGTTTATTGCTGCAGATACAACCCACCTCCATTCATCTCTCTGGTTATCCTTCTCTTTCCATATTTTGACACTAAGTGTTTTCAGGTCTGTTCGGACATTATCTCTCCATCGTCTTCCTGGTCTGCCTCCTGGTCTACGACCATTATTCTCCCTTTTGTATACAGTTTGTACTTCTCTGTCATCTGACATTCTTTCAGTATGCCCCAACCACTTCAGTCTTTAGCTCTCATGATGCCAGTGATCAGTGGTGATTTAAACAGATTATTTATTTCGTTATTACTTCTCACTCTCCATTCCCCGCTGTTTGCATTTTCGATGGATCCAAAGACTCTTTGTTTTCGAAAACCTGTAATAAGGCTTCAATCTTTTTCAGTTTCGCTTCAAGTTTCTAAGCCATATAAAACGACTGGTCTTATCAACGTTTTATATATATATATATATATATATATATATATATATATATATATATATATATATATATATATATATATATATATATATATATATATATATATATATATTTTGCAATACCCTTACGTCCTTTTTAGGACGTAATTTTTTGTTATTTGAAGCCCTACTCTGGCTTTTGCCGGGGGCCGCAATATAGGCAGGCCATACATATGGCCAAATGTCTGAACGCGGTTTCTGGGACCTCTCCACGGCGATCCTCATCCGCATGGTGGCACTTTGTGTCATCGGGTGTTTGTCGCTTGTGTGATGTCCTGATGGGGTAGAAAGTCAGTCAGTCATATATATATATATATATATATATATATATATATATATATATATATATATATATATATATATATTATCTTGGTGTTGCGAGACAGAAACTTTGAATTTAGCAGATTTTAAAGGCTTTAACTTTTTAAAAAGAAAATTGCCCCAACTAGGCATCCTCATGCTGCTTGTCTAATATCAGGCTTGAAAAACAAATCGAAACAACACAAACGAAATTTCTGTGTCGACTGCTAAATGTAACAAGAAATGATAGGATCAGGAAATGACGATATCAGTGAAGAAGTTGTGACGACTCCGTACTTAACGACACCAATATCATGGAAGGATATAAAACCGAACGAAAAGTAGATCAGCGAGCTTCACAATATAACAAACGCAAACGAAACGCGAACGTTGCGACGTTAGAGCTTTCATTAGCAAATACACAAATTAAACAAACCAACAAGAATGCACGAAATAACTAAAATATTCCAAAGCAGCCACTTTGAAAAAAAAAAAAAAAACTGTGCCCGAGAGTAAACAACCCAGAAATGCCAAGAGCCGTAACTCGAGAATTTATAGGAAACTGTTGACATTTCAGTCCCCTGAGTGTGAGCTTTCCCAAAGTGAAAATGAAACGATTTTTAAGAGACTTGCGGACTCTGGCCCATTGAGTGGCTAGATTTAATGACTGTTACCTCCATGTCGTAGACACCTCACCAAAAGGCATCATTTATTGATTTTGACACATATCAAGACTACCACCAGACAGTGCACCACAGGGAGCCCTGTCACTTAGCAGACTAGAGGTCGACCGCGTAGATTATGGATAGATGGAATATTTGAGGTCTGGGTACCAGCATCTACGTAGCACACACTAAGGCTCGCACCCAAATCCTTTTCAAATCCTGACACTGAAGGTCAGAACAGAACTAAAGCAAAAGTAAAAGTAACGTAAAGGACCCTTTTCAACGCCTTCAGGTCTATAGGGCATATAGGGCTAGACCTATATTTTATAGTCCAGTCGGCACAAGATGGGTGATGTTGTCAGCATCAAGCCTGCCGCCTTTACTTCCCGGGACCACACCCGGTACCCACTCAAGGCTGGGTTTCGATTCGTAGGCGAGCGTCTAGCCGTACACTACGGCGACTCCCTCAGAACAGGACTAAAGAAGAAAATAAGAAACAGGTAAGAACCTAAGATCTTTGGGCCGGCAGTGAAGCGGCTAGCCACAGTGAATTATAAATATGGACCTAGCTATCATTGAGGCCAAATCTGGCGGTAATTGAATTTAATGATCGGTCTGACTGATAAGATACTTATCTATTCCAACTTTGTCGGCACGACTTCTCTGCACTGCGTCAGTAATTGTTGACGAAATAGAAGCATCGATCTTTGTTTCCCTTGGTCAGCGTTGAATAACCGAACTTTTTCTACAAACTTGGCAACAGTCTATTGTTATCGATCTGGTCGGGGCAGTCGTCGTTTCCATAGTCCAGATGAGCTGATATGAATATGACGTTGTGTGGACATATTTAGTTTCTTCTGTACAGAAAGATTACATTATCGTTTTGCTGGAAGTAACTGTTGTTGCTTGCCTTTTGCTATCAGCTTCATCGTCATCATGCTCCCTGCCTACAAGAGTACATGGTCATGTTTCACTGCCTCACACTCATGATCTTCTTCACATTCCGAGCCCTTAGATTCATTGCTGCAGATATCATCCACCTCCATTTATCTATCTGTTTGGCCTTCTCTTTCCAGTTGTTGACACCGAGTTTTTATAAGCTTGTCTGGATATTATCTCTTCATCGTCTTATTGTATTGCCTACTGACATTCACCTCCCTTGTGTACGCTTCCGGTCTAAAAAAAAGGATTAGGCATGGCAAAATGTTAAGCTTTGAAGTTATTTTTGCTTCCGACAATGCAGTTTCCTCAAATGGACGGTAGTCTACGGTTTCGCTGCCTAGGCTTCTGAGTTTATTCTGTCAATATGTCCCAACCATTTCAGTCTGTTAACCCTCACGATGCCAGTGAGCAGTGGTGATTTAAACAGACTATGAATTTCGTTGTTGCTAGATTAAGTGTGCCAGACAAAAAGACATAGCATTGCACGCCACCATGAGCCCTGAAAAGGACTCCTGCATTGTTGATGCGCTCACAAGGGACAGACCCAAATACTGTCCCGACCGACGACGCAGTCGTCTACCTGCGAGCCAATGGGCGACCCAGTCGCTGATGTGAGAAATGTGGGAAAGAAAGGGGAAAAGAGGAGAGACGCGCTGTCGCCTTAAAAACGGTACGTTTGATCGGCCTACATATTCAGTCTACTGTGCCTCTCCATATTTATTACTGAACTGTTGGCTAGCATTCGATGGATGATGTAATCGAAGAGCATATTTTCGTGGTATCCGTGTTAGGCTGGCCGACGTGAGAGCCCAGTCAGTTCAAAACTATAGCCGTCTTCTGGGAGAGATGGTCTCATGGCCAACGAATCGTCAAGCAGACATACAACTCACTATATCACCTCTGCTCCAAGTGGTCACGACATCTCCAGGGAATGTGGAACCTAAGACCAACCCCGCAGACAGGCGTCCCTTCTAGCCGCTCCCTGCCCCAACTTGTACAGTGCTGACATCATCTTGTGTCTGGGACTGATAGTGTTTGCGATGCTGTTTTGTGACAGTCGATTCCTGCGATTGTAAAGGTGTCCTTAGAACCAGTCAGGCTTGGGTCAAGAAGACTGACCACTCCAGTGTATTTTTTTTTAAAAATCAGTTGCATACCCTTTACAGAATGTTGCAGAACCAACCCTCAGCACTTTCTGGCTGTTTTGGTTTTTCTAGGCAAATTTACGTCCAGTAGTTTGCCATTGCTTACTGCACGGTCGGCTCTCGGTACCACGGTCGAAACCATCGCAAGACAAACCGTCCGCAGCAGGGATCGAAACCGGCACCCCGACATTACGACGCGCGTTCGCAACGCCGAAGTCACAGACGCCGACATTCCAGTGTATATAAGTATTTAACGCGCTGTCGTATTTTCAATCTTAACAAAGCCGATAGTGAGTAATCACAAGGTGTGTACACTAAGATGAAATATCTGCTTCATTTGTTATTTATGAAAATCTAGTTACAAGAGTGATTTCCTTAATCCAATTCCACATTATACTTAGGGGAAATTTGATTCCCAATTCCAGACTATAATAAGTGGCGAACTGGTTGTAATGTAAAACTCCGAAAAAGACGGGCTTAGCTTTGGGTACAGTAGCCCCGCTAGATCGCGCATTTACCTATAAATTAGAATACTAGCGGATGAAAGGGCGTAATGGAAGGGGTGAGCAGATCGATGGAGGAAGCAGAGAGAAATGATCCCGCGTCTGTCGTCTGCATACTTGATGTATGGTGTAATAATCTGTTTTTCCCTGTGAAGTACCATGTCCTTTTTTAGGATGTTGCACGATGTGGAGGTTATCTCCCCCTGCCAATCTTTTCATAGGTTTGACTTGGTGTATCCGTGGTTGCCCCCCCCCCCCCCCTCCCCCTCCTCTCCCCCATCCCCTTTTTTTTCTTCATACATATAGTCGAAGGGAGCATTAGAATTGATAAGTTTATGCGTATTGATTGATTCTACTACTTCTACCACCACCACTACTACTGCTGCTACTACAACTATAACTATAACTACTAATACTGCTGCTGCTGCTGCTGCTACAACTTCTCTTCCTCCTCCTATTACTGTCATTACTGCTGCCGCTGCAACAACAACAAAAACTATTACTACTACTACTGCTGCTGCTGCTGCAACTTCTTTTCCTCCTCCTATTACTGCTGCTGTTGCAACAACAACACCAAATACTACTACTACTGCTGCTGCTGCTACTACTACTACTACTACTACTACTACTACTACTACTACTACTACTACTACTACTACTACTACTACTACTACTACTACTACTACTACTACTACTACTACTACTACTACTACTGCTGCTGCTGCTGTTTTTCTACTCCTGCTGCTGCTACTACTATTAATTCTACTTCATTCACGCTGTGATGGTCTTGGGTTTTTTTTAATGGTTGGTGACCTGACCCCTATTGCACATTAATAAAACTGTTTGGGGTCGTTTGTGGAGCCACCATGATCATGCTTTGTGGTACGCTTTTAGCAAGCAGCTATCCATTTACGGTGAGAGACCGAGCCATTTGTGATAAAACCTGGCCTACTAAAGTCGATCCTGTCGACTTTCTTAATCTTGCTGCTTCTCTTTTGAAAAGACATTTGGCACGTTGTATTGTGATTTTGTGGTCGAGTATATAGTTTGATATTTAGTTAGAAGGAACACAGTCAACCAGCTGTTGGAGCCGACAACGCGAGGACAGCTAGCTACAAGTAAGAGGCTGACCACGAACAAGATGGATGGAGGGAGTAAAATGGCCAGTTCAGAAATGCAATGTGCCATTAAAATAAGCTCCGCAACTAGCATAACACACAACAAACTACATGTAACTCCTCTCTGGGACGCTTTGAGGCATAAATGTTAGGACAGTAAAGTAAAGGACCCTTTTACAAGCTTTATGTGTATTGGGCATATAGGGCTAGATCTATATTTTGTAGACCAGTCGGAACTTGGTGAGTGATGTGGTCAGTATCACGTCGGTCGCCTTTATTTCCCTTGACATTACCTCGTACTCATTTAAGCCTCCTCGGTCGACATGAAAGCCAAGGTCATTGTAAAAAAAAAAAAAAAAGACCCGTCTCCGCTAAGACCCGAACCCACGACTTTCAGATACGCACGCGAGCTCTAGCCCTACACTATGGCGACACCCCCGACACCCCCCCCCCCCCCTCCCCCCCCCCCCCCCCCTTTTTTTTAAATTAGGACCGTAGAATAAGACATTTGACAAGGTAGTTCAGTTTTCGAGAAACGAAACGGCAGACTACTGAACATTTAACTGCATTGTGAACCCTCAAACAGCCAGCAAATATCGGGTTTGGATTGCAGCCTTCTGTGAAGGATATGCAACTAACTATTCACCATAAACCAGGGACGAAACATTTACGTTATTTGTCTCAATTACTTTCGGCATTTGCTAAATGTCAAACATAAGACCAGTCTGTCTGGAGATTGTGTTCTGGTTGTCCGTGCGTGTGCGAGCAACGTCATCAGTTCATCGGTTGTGCGTTTAAGTGCAGAGCAATGTTACCACTTCTTATGTTTCTTGTTGGCGGTTTAATCAATGAGGTGTTTATCTGTTTTTTTTTTTTTCACGGGTTCTTGTTGTGTACAGTTCTTCTCATTGTTTCTTTTTCTTAAATCATTTTTTCCATCCCACCTTCTTTTTTCCCTCCCATCACCACCATATCCGTCTCTGCCATTGATTGTCTGTCTGTCTCACTTGTTATCTGCCATGTCTCTTTTTGTCTGCGTTTTTCTATGTTCTTGATCTCTCTGTCATTGGTACTCTGAAAGATGTGTACTTAGAAGGGCTGAATGTGAGACGGGCCTACGTGCCCACTTTGTAACCCTTTAAAAATAAGGTTTGTTCGTTCTCTCTCTCTTTCTCTCTCCCCCCCCCCTCTCTCTCTTTCTCTCTCTCGCTCTCTCTCAGTATATTTTACGGCTACAAACCATTCATTCTTGTATCATGATACCCGGGATGGCGCCCTGTGTGATTATACTAGATTTCACTCATTCATTATCCATGTGTGCTATTGTATGTCACATAGGGCTTGCAGTCTACTTCTCTGTTCTGTTTTACCCTGAGCCATCAGTTCAATATCATGGATCGAATCCAGTCCAACAACTTTGTCCTCTCTAATCAACATGCGTTCTAGGATTTTTGTTGGGCCTCCTCGCCATCCTAATCCCTTTATTTCCCATTGTAATGCCTGTTTTGTGATTCTCTGCACGACACACAGTCGTGAGTCACAACATAACGAAGAATACTTCACAACGAACTGGCTAGAGACTCCAATTACCGAGTCTCTCAACACACAGTCAGGAGCCAGAACATCGACGAGGAACGATCACGTCCGCGCAAACAGACAATTTACACACATACTCGCAGAAAGATAATCTTCTCTCAGCTGACTTATCCTTGAGACCTGCCCAAGTTGTTTCCATGAATCCAAGTTCTCCGTGCTTCCGCAAATACATGAATCGCATGACGATTATTTCCGGGATTATTCAACTCATGCTGACCCTAGCTTCACCTCCGTGTGCTAGGTCTTGCTCTACATTTCTCGTGATGAGTGTTTATTCAGGTATTGTTGACCCTTCTCATGATTCTCCTGACCAACAAACCTGTTTTCAATTCAGCACAGATTCGACACACAGCATGCCCTCCTGAGATTGAAGAATCTCATAATGGATGACAGACCACAAAACGCAGATCCTGAATATCCCGTTCAGCCTCCAGAGAAGTTGTATCTAGTGCGCTTATAACGGCTACATCAGCAAGGCTTAACCACGTCCGGCTGTATAAATTAATGAAACTGTAGTTTAATTTGTGTATACATCTCCTCGATAAAAACTGTTAACACAGAGGGACTCAATTCTTGCACAAGAACGGGAATCTCCGTTGACCCAGTTGGCCTATTTATATCTAGAGTTAAGCAGTACTGTGTGGTCAATGACGGACATTGCCCTTTGTGTGCCTACAGTCCCCAATTATAATAAGGTTTTTTGGATTTGTTCCCAGTTTCTTGACTTCCGAAATTTGGTGTCATAGCTTGGCTTAACTACCCGGAAGGGGAGTTTTACAAATCTTTCAGCAAATCAGTCAGAATACACTTACGAAAAGTCAGATCCTAGAGTTTATCAGTCAGAATACACTTACGAAAAGTCAGATCCCAGCGTTTCTCAGTCAGAATACACGTTCGAAAAGTCAGATCCCAAAGTTTCTATGACAGAATACACAAACGAAAAGTTAGATCCCAGAATTCCTCAGTCAGAATACACATACAAAAAGTCAGATCCCAGAGTTTATCAGTCTAAACACACATACGAAAAGTCAGATGTCAGTTTATCAGTCTGAAAACACAAAGTCGGATCCCAGAGTTTGTCCGTCGGAATAAGTTTCAGTAACTGAGGCCCTTTTGATGTAAAAAAAAAAAGTACAGGAACTTTTTCAACGCCTTCAACCGTTTTGGGCATATAGGGCTAGTCCTATATTTAGTAGAGCAATCGGCACTTAGTGGGTGATGTGATCATCATCACGCTCTGCAGTTCTACTTCGCAGTACTTGCCCTTGTACCCATTGAAGTCTCTGTCGAAAACTGGAAGGCAAGGTCATTTTTGAAGAAGAAAAAAAAAAAGGCCGACTCTGTCAGGACCTGAACACACGACATTCGAATCGAGCATCTAGCCACTACACCACAGCGGCTCCCACGTATTGATTTTACCAAGTGCATTTACAGCATCCTAACGTTAGAATTCTGTATATAAATTCCTGTCTGCCTCAGAATGGAGCAGGCTTTGGAATGACGGGGCTGCCACAGACACATCAGAAAGCAACATGTGTAATAATGCGTCTACATCGTTGTATTCATGTGATTATTCATCCCGCGCGACTCAGTGAATCATCTTTTATTGCCTGCAACTTCAAGAGCTGCACTTCAGCGTATCGATCAGCAGGCACATAGCTCTTCTTCTGGACAGGCATCCTCCCTCCGTGAACACATTGTACAGTTGTACGTGCAGGTTACGTGACCTGGGCAGTGAGTTTGCTGGGCTGGGGAGTAACATGTCACATATGTAAATCCATGCATGCATGCAAACATACCTACCTACATACCTACCTACCTACCTACCTACCTACCTACCTACCTACCTACCTACCTACCTACCTACCTACCTACCTACCTACCTACCTACATACATACCTACCTACATACATACATACATACATACATACATACATACATACATACATACATACATACATACATACATACATACATACATACATACATACATACATACATACATACATACATACATAAACACACATACACACAAACCCACACACATACATACATACATACATACATACATACATACATACATACATACATACATACATACATACATACATACATACATACATACATACATACATACATACATACATACATACATACATACATACATACATACATACATACATACATACATACATACATACATACATACATACATACATACATACATACATACATACATACATACATACATACATACATACATACATACATACATACATACATACATACATACATACATACATACATACATACATACATACATACATACATACATACATACATACATACATACATACATACATACATACATACATACATACATACATACATACATACATACATACATACATACATACATACATACATACATACATACATACATACATACATACATACATACATACATACATACATACATACATACATACATACATACATACATACATACATACATACATACATACATACATACATACATACATACATACATACATACATACATACATACATACATACATACATACATACATACATACATACATACATACATACATACATACATACATACATACATACATACATACATACATACATACATACATACATACATACATACATACATACATACAGAGACACATGATACACGCATACATACTCACTGAGAGAGAGAGAGAGAGAGAGAGAGAGAGTACATAAATACATTAACCGATAGACCTACCTACGCACGTTTAGAACGCGCTTATGACCATCTTAAGAATACCATAACTCTTACCTCAATATCGTGAGAATGTCATGCCGTTACCATATATACATATACTCATACATACATACATACAGGAGACAGGCAAACACACGTGGACTGACATATCATAAGAATACAATATGCTATTAGGAAGAAGAAGAAAAGAAGAAGCAGAAGAATAGAAGATGAAGAAAAAAGGAGGAGGAGGAGATGGAGAAGAATTAGCATACACGGTGTTAACTGTTCATTTATTGATACCTTGAATAGTGTGTTCGTGCGTAGAATCGTGTGTATTCGACACTTTGAGTAATCTATGTTTCAGGTATTGAATATCAGTTGTAATTTATAGTTTCTGTTTCTTTATTTTTCACATTGACTATGCGATTGTTAATTAGGCGGACAATGCTTTGCATTTTCCCACTAAACAATGTCGAATTTATACAAAAGACATTGAATCATTAGAATCCGTTAGCTGACGCTTTTAACCATTTGTAGTTGACTCTTTGAAAAAGGCCAGCTAGTGGGTAAAGAACAGGCAGATTGGCTGGATCTGCACCACTTGGTGGTGAATTGATACATGACAAGGCAGATGTGATCAAGACCCTTTGGGAACAAGCAACGGAATTAGTAGAGAAACACGATTCTTATGACCTGGAGAGATGAGGCACCTGGGTGTAATCAGAGGGTCTGGCCGGCTCACAACACTCAGAGGAAAGGCAAGACGGACCTATAACCAGATTGTGTCTGGTACCATCTGTAATGGAACTCTGCGCTGGCTGCTGAAGATGAGGACGGAGCATGCATGAGAATGCCCCGAGTGATGTGATGTCATTTCTTGACTTAACCAAATAACTAACTAACTAACTATCTAACTAACTAACTAACTAACTGACTAGCTAACTAGCTAACTAACTAACTAACTAACTAAGTGGACTGCAGCCAAATCGCCCTCGGCTAGAACCAAACCTGGTACCTTGGAATCACGAAACGCATTAGCAGCGAATAACCTATAGATGACAACGACAACATCAACAACGAAAATAATAATGATCCTGAATTTCTCAACATCTGCTTTGTGCTGCCAGACATCGCAGTTTAACAGATTATAGGTAGCCGAGCTAGGACGCGATCGGTTGCCAGGTAGCCGAGCTAGGACGCGATCGGTTGCTAGGTAGCCAAGCTAGGACGCGATCGGTTGCTAGGTAACCGAGCTAGGACGCGATCGGTTGCTAGGTAGCTGAGCTAGGACGCGATCGGTTGCTAGGTAGCCAAGCTAGGACGCGATCGGTTGCTAGGTAGCCGAGCTAGGACGCGATCGGTTGCTAGGTAGCCGAGCTAGGACGCGCTCAGTTGCTAGGTAGGCTGTGATGTTGTGAAGTTTAAGGTTGTGAGTAACTTCTTCATTTCATATTTTATAGGTCTCACTGACCTTTTTAATGTTTCAGTTTTTAATAAAAATAATAATAATGTTTTTACTGCTTCAATTATCACATATTATATTCCCAAGCCACCCTGCCCAATTATGATAACGACAAGACATACAAATTTCACAGAAAGCCCACAGTTTCCAGTGATTTTTGTTATCTTTCGTTTTGTATGCCTTCACGTCATCTTGCCCCAAAAAATGTCAAAGCTCGCCCAATTTCTCGCTTTCGTGTCAGATCTTATTGAGTGGTAAATAGAAACGTGCTTGTAGATAATGAAGGAAGGAGGATGGCTTAGATAAATGCGACCCGCCTCTAACTCAAAACCGATTTTGTGTCAATGGCGATGCAAGAGACATGGATGGGTACAAAGGATGATGTTGAATTTGAATTAGGAATCTAATATCACAGCACTCGGGACAGCCCCATAAGCGCCCCGTCCCCATCTTCAGCAGCAAGCGAAGAGTTACAATTCCGATGGTACCAGTTACAAATGATCCAAATTGTGGTATTTACCTTCCCCGTGTGGGTTCCGGGGCCCCATTGTGGGGAAAACAAGAATAGACCCACTGCCTACCCAAAAGCATGTCGTAAGAGTCGACTAATTGGGAGCTTCCTTTGAAGTCGGAGTGTGTCTGCCTGAGAGGCAAGGAACCAACAGTCTGCATTCAAGTGAATCAGATCTGTAAAACTGATGCACACGCAACACTCAGGTTCTGGATCAGGACTGCAGTCCAGGAGTGGACGAACAATCAGAACTTTCCGCCAGAGTGTACAGCTGGTGAACGCGAAGAAGAAGAAGAAGTAGTGGTATTCACCGCTAATTCTGGTGGCAGTGGACTCTGTATACGTCTGACGGCTAGCATTCATTGCAAACGCCAAAATCTAGTTTTGATCAGTTCAATAATTAAATCGGTTTTCTATGATGAATTATACTCACGGCAGCCGCCATGGTGTCGAAGCTAGACCAGTAGTTCTCAACCTTCCTAATGCCGCGACCGTTTAATAATACAGTTCCTTATTTTGTGGCGTCCCCGAACAATACATTTATTTTCGTCGCTACTTCATCTTCTTCTTCTTCTTTCTTCTTCTTCTGCCTTTCTATCCCACAATGGAGCATAGGCCCTCAACCAACTCACGCCAAGTCGTTGTATCCTTCGCCATTACATGAAGCTCTTCCCATGTCCTCCCAATCTTTCTAACCTCATTCTCCAGCTCTCTTCTCTATGTGTTTTTTGGCCTTCCTTTATTCCTATGCCCCTGTGGGTTCCAATGCAAAGACATTCTAGTTATGCTGTTCTCCTGTTTTCTCAGTGTGTGCCCTACCCAACACCAGCATCTTTTCCTCACCACCTGATCCACTGGAGCCTGTTTAGTTCTCTCCCAAAGTTCTACATTAGTTATTCTATCATACCATTTTATTCCCTCTATTCTGCGTAGGCACCAGTTAATGAATGTGTGTAATTTAATAGTAATTACCTTGGTTGTTCTCCATGTTTCCGCCCCATACAACAGTACTGATTTGACATTAGAATTAAAAATTTTTAGTTTAGTATTTCTTTTAATTTCTTTTGACCTCCACAGATTCCTAGTGCTATGAAAGCCCCTCTTGCCTTTTGTATTCTTATTTTAATATCTCTATCAGTTCCTCCATCTTTATCTACATTACTGCCTAAATAGGTGTACGACTCCACGTCTTGGAGTGGGGTGCCATTAAGAGAAACCACATTACTATTTGCCTGATTTATTCTCATTATCTTTGTCTTTCCTTTATGGATTTTCAGACCAAGCTGCTGTGATCTTGCATTAAGTATATTTAATTTATCTTGTATCTGATTCCATGAATGGGACAGAAGAGCAATATCATCAGCGAAGTCCAGATCATCAAGCTGTTTTGTAGGGGTCAACTGAATTCCATTCTTGGTGTTAGCATTACTGTTTTCATAGTCCAGTCTATGGCCAGTAAAAATAAGAGAGGCGACAAAAGACATCCCTGTCGCACACCTGTTTTTATTTCAAATGCATCTGTTAGCTTTCCCTCATGAAGAACTCGACATTTCATGTCTTTATATGTTGCCTTTACTAAGTTGATAATTTTCTGTAGGATTCCATAGTGCCCCATCAATTTCCAGAGAGATTCCCTATCAATGCTGTCAAATGCTTTTTCATAGTCTATAAATCCAATGTAAAGTGGTGAGTTCAGTTCAATGCTTTGCTCTATTATAATACGTAATGTGGCTATCTGATCAGTACAGGATCTGTTTGACCGAAAACCTGCCTGCTCAGCTCTTAGCATTTTATCAATAGCATCTTTTAATCTTTCCAAAATAATTCTACTTAATATTTTTCCAGGAACTGACAGCAACATAATTCCTCTATAGTTTTCACACTCCTGTAGATCACCTTTTTTGGGCAGTTTCACAAGATATCCTTCTCTCCAGTCTGCTGGTATTTCTTCGGTCTCCCAGACTTTACTGAATAATCTATGTAGCAATTCTGTTGATGTGTTTATGTTGGTCCTGATGGCTTCAGCTGGGATACCATCTGGGCCTGACGCCTTTCCTTCCTTGAGAAGATTTATAGCTTTTCTAATTTCCTCTTTGGATGGTATCTCACAGTTGATATCCAGTTCCATTTCTAAAGGCTGGATATCTGGGGGAACCTCTGGGCCTGGTCTATTTAGAAGCATTTCATAATATTCAACCCATCTGTCCATTTGATCTTTAGTGTTAGTAAGTACCTTTCCTTGACTATTTTTGATTGATCCAGTTGGCTGACTATATTTACCTACTAATTTTCTTGTAATTTTTTTGAAGTTGCCCTTTCTTTCATTATTTACAATATTTTGAAGCTGCATGTAAAATTCTCTAGACTCTACTTCTTAGGTTCAATAAATATTTGTTTTGTGATGATCTTTGGCGACCCATGTGAAAGGATCGTTCTACCTTAATAAAGGGTCGCGACCCACAGGTTGAGAGCCGCTGGGCTAGATGCTCGCCGGTAGATCCGAATGTCGCGGGTTCATGTCTCGACAGACCCAGACTGGGTTTTTTCCTCCCCAGTATGACCTTGGCTCCCAGGTCAACCCAGCGATAAATGGGTACTAGGCAGGGCTCCCAATGCTAGGTTCCCCCCCCCCCCCCCCCACAGGATCTGGGTTTTTATTTGAAACCTTAGGGAAATCTGGGGTTTTTTTTTTTTTTTAAATATATCCTTATATAAAAGTGGTAAATGTTTCGTTTCGTAAATATAAATTTTGTACATTTTAACAATCTGGGTTTTTTTTTAAATTTAATTTTTGTGTGTTTTCTTTTTTTTTTCTTTTTGGTCTATGTATTGCTTGGGTTTTTGTTTAGCGAAGCTGGGTTTAAAAAAAAAATCAAATTGGCAGCCCAGGTACTAGGTGAAGTAGGGAATTAAAAGCGGCCGGCGTGATACTGACCACATAACCCACTGAGTACGGACTGATCTACAGTCTACAGAATATAGGTATAGGCACTATATACCAAATATCATTCTGTAGAAATTAAATTAAAAAACAACACCCTGAGACAAACAGAGGAATTTAAGTATTTGGCAGAAATTTTTACATCAGACGGAAAACGACAGAGAAATTAGCTCCAGATGTGCCAAAGCTAATCAAGTAATGGGTCAACTATCTCCCCTGTTGACACACAAGCAGATACCTCGGAGTACTAAAGTGAATCTTATCAGAACTATTTTTTGGCCAACACTGTGCTATCAATACTATCACTTACATCCTCCATTGAATGTAAAATTGTGACAACAGAGATGAAATGCCTTAGAAGAGCTGCAGGAGTTTCAAGGAAAGACAGAATACAAAATCATGAAATCAGACGAATGCTAGGAATAAAGCCAGTGTTACAGGTCATCAAAGAACAACAGATGAAATGGTTTGGACACCTAACAATAATGCCCTGGTACTATCCGCCACCGCGAGTCACACTAAAACGTTATATCGGGTATAGAGCGAGTGGAAGACCTCGGAAAATATTGAGTGATGGCATTAAGAACTGCCTTACAGAAATGAACATCAGTCTTAATAGTGCTCTTCACAGAGCTCATCAACGAACATTACATCTCCCCCCAAAACTTCGATGAGGTACAAGGTGGAAGAGAAGAAGGAGAAGAAGAAGAAGAAGAAGAAGAAGAAGAAGAAGAAGAAGAATTCAGCCATGGCAGCGAGTGAAATACTAACTCTTTACGGACGTTTGGCTAGTATACTGGCGATTATGTTTATCCCTTAAAGACGTAAAGCCAGTTTACTGGCTCATGATAGAGACACTCTAATTTTGTTCCGTTTGTATGAACAAGTTTTTTAGCAATTTGAATTAACATCAGAATGTACTTTCATTTGTGATGTTCATCGTGGACGGTGCATTATTTTGTGATTAAAAATTTTTTTTTTTAGATGGGAAACAATTTTTACGTGATTTTTCTATACTAAATGATAAGGGAAAAGGTCTAGAGCTGCTCATACTGCTATATCGTTGATGAATCCCTGCCAGATGATGACAACAGTCTTGATATTATGATTGATATTTAAGGGACAAATCTACTAGCGATAGTTTAGTTTAGGATATAAATATTTCACAAAATATTTCAATTAGACCAATATTTCGATCAGCTGTTTTTCCGATTTTCGGTTGTTGTAAAAATTGACATGTCAAACAAAAATGATTATAATATCCCAAGTATTAAAATTAATTGTTTCAAATAAAGACTATCTAATACATAATTGAACAGAGAAGGAATGTGTATTCTTAGAATTGGATAGCAGTGTTGTTGAACCAGTAAAAAATAAGGTTAGCACATAATTTTTTATGTCAAAAACTTTCAAATGTGTCTTAACATCCTTGAATGTTGTGTGATTTTAATAATATTTTGATGTTATACTGACATTTAAATAGTTTAGATTTATTCTGCACTCATTTATCTTTAATTTGATATTTTATAAGTCCCGATACAGCCCATAATTTTTCTTCAGGAAGGTTTTAGCTTTGTCGTGTTGCAATAAACAAATTCCGCTTAAAATTAATGCTGTCCAAACCCCAGAAAAAATGCCGTCCTAAAAGAGCTGGGAGTTCGCCTATATCACGCCATAACAGCGTGAGTTAGCTGACCTTTGCCCTTACTTGCTATACTCTCGAAATCCAGCAAAGTCCACAGGCTACTTTCTCATAACGAGCTGGGTGCCTCGAGTGTAGGTCGTGACCTGTTTTCTAACATAGTCATTGAAACAGTAGAAGTCAAACCCGCTTATCGGCCAGACCATCCGCCCGTTAAGTAGTTCCCGAAAAATCGATTCCTTTCTCCTGTGTCATCTACGCTCTCATCTGGTATCTGAGCTCTCATCTGGTATCTGCGCGCTTCTGGTATCACGACTAATACCCCAACATAACCGACCGCGCTTCACCTCACCCCACCCTACTCACTCATCCACAATAGAAGACAAAACGTCCAAGTTACTTTGTGGATGTGTGTGTAATCACAACAAAGGCGGCAACGATGGTTTCCAAGGTGTTCATTTTCATATTCAATATCTGACCCACTAGCCTACTTTAGAAGTTTTTCTCTGAATTCTACAACCGATTGTGTATTAGACTAGGTGAAAATGGTCGAGATGGGGCAAATTGTTGTTACCAGTTTGGTGCTTTCAGATAAATCCAACGTGAGACCTGCTTGTTTGTGTGCGTGCGTGCGTACGTGTGTGTGTGTGTGTGTGTGTGTGTGTGTGTTAATTAGTTTTACTCCCAGAACGAAAGTGATATTCTGCCCTGTCTTTCATCAGTTCACCACCCAGTGATGCAGATCCAGCCAATCTGTCTGCCTGTTTATTACCCACCACGCTGGCATGACCAGGAGAAAACATCCAAAATATTCTCACTATGCTCTTTCCAGTGAAGCTTGCCACTCTGCTCAAAGCATCCTTGTCTTCACCTTTCTCAGCATACTTTCAAAGTCTGTTACAATTACGACATGTGTGTGCATTTTGTTCTCTAGCCACCGGAGAGCTGCAGGTACCGCCTCCACCTCCATTCTCATGCTAGACCTTGTGGTGTCATACGCTAGGCTGTCTTGCACTAAAGATTTTCCATTGGCTTTCGCTACGAACCCACAGCTTTCCTCTCAACACCGAACCATCTGTAAAGATAATCAGATCACCTGGGCGTGAATTGTCGTGAATCAACTGTTGGACTTCATCCTCCGTAGCTGCAATCCAGTTAACAGTGACAGGCTACTGAACGAAAAATTGCCCTGTGATAGTTGTGGTAGTGGAGTGGTTCTTCGTCTTCTTCTTCTTCTTCACTTCCTCTTTTACCGCTGTGGGTGTCGAGGGAGATATAAGGTTCTGTTTCTAGCTCTTCTGGCCGCCTCGACCATAGGCACATCGTGTTGTTGTAGAGTTTCTCTGATGTTATCCTTCCATTTTGTTCTTGGTCTACCTCGTGCTCTACGTCCTTCTTCTCTTTCCATGTATGCTTTGTATGGTATGGTGTTACAAGGCATTCTCTCTAAGGTTGCGGTAGTAGTTGTAGTAGTGGAGTTGTTAGTAATCCAAATATAGCAGTTGCGGTAGTAGTTGTAGTAGTGGAGTTGTTAGTAATCCAAATATTGCAGTTGCGGTAGTAGCTGTAGTAGTGGAGTTGTAAGTAATGGCCATGTTAATACTGGTGAAAATAAATGTGGTTACACTTTATTAGCATTGCTGTCAACATTGGCGATGGTTTTATTATTCTTGTTGTTAAAAAGCAGCAGGTGTAGTTACACAAGAGATGTTGATGATAGTCGTGGTAGCACCTACCACTGCATTGGTAGTTATTAATTAATTATCTTGACTAACTAATTACTGTATGCCGATATATTCCACAGAATTTATATTGTTACACTATGTTATGACAATCATATCCTTGTACATTGGGCACCCCCATGCATGTCCACATAGCTTATATTGTTATATTATGTTATGAAAATCCTATCCTTGTACATTGGGCACCCCCATGCGTGCTCAGGCTTCCGACGCAGCAGCCATTCCAAGGTTGCGTATCCTTTACAGGACGTTGCAGAACCAACCTCCAGCAGCCCCTGGCTGTTCTGTGGTTTCTCTAGGCAAATTTACGTCCAGTAGTTTGCATTTCAAGGTACCTTTACTGATTGTTCCCACGAGGAGCTGGTTTTATTTCCTGTGTTTACCTCCACTACAGCCGTTATTTCACCAAGCTTTTGTTTCTTTTGTCGACTGTGTCATTCGCCCACTTCTTCCCTATGTCTGGGATAATACCGATAATGTATGACTCGGAATATTCCAGCAGGATCTATGGTTCCCCAGGTATCATTAAATCAAGAGAACGTTCGCTTAGAGCAGCGGTGGTCTGGTTTGACGTCCATCTGCTTCAGACGTCTTATTGGCTCTTAGCTCCCTGATGATCATTGGGCTGAAGTTTGTTGGCACAAGAATGCATAAAACCTGTGAACATTACCAGTGGATTCCGGTCTTTATGTGCTGGGCAGAATCGATCAGTGGTTCTCTCCCCTCCCCCCCCCCCCCCACACACACAAGTAAAGTAAAGTAAAGATCTCTTTTCACGCCTTAGGAGCATCAGGCATATGGGAAGAGCATTTATATTTTTTACAGACCAGTCGACACTAGGTGGGTAATGTTGTCAGCAATACGCCGGCCGTCTTTACTTCACCCATGACATACATCCTGAGTAAAAGAGTAGACTCAAACGAGGCAAATCCTGGATGGGTCGGGTTGAGGATGCCATCGAACACGTTTGCCGTCTTATTGACATTAATTTTGAAAATGGATAGATATTTATGCCTCCCTCTCCAAACATGAATATTACAGTCCATATCACACTTGAGGGAAGCTGTAGAGAGCAGATTCCTGGCATTGTTGGCACTGTAGTCAGAACACTGATTGACGAAAGCACAGTTGAAGGTGATGCTGTAGTTTACACAGATGGGTCAGTAATTAGGGGCAAGCGAAGTGCATGGGCCTTCACAGTAAGCTGAAATGAAAAACCGTCAAGGAGATGAATGGCGCCTCTGCTGTTACAACTAGTAGCCTTACAATGGAAACTATGGCTGTAACAAGGGCTTTAGCATGGCTTGGTACTCAAAAGTTCACACTTTCTTAGTGACTCGATGAATATGCTTAAAAAAATCCAAGCTTGATTTATCAGGCAAGAATGGATTGAAACACTAAGCACTTCACGAATATCTGCCCTAACCTTCATCTTTGTGCCAGGTTATGCGGGTGTTCAAGGGAACGAGCGTGCAGACCATCTTGCTGAAACTGCAGTTGCTATGGCTTGCCCAGTACTGGACAGAAGTGATGTTATCACTTGTGCTCGTGCACTTACCGTACCGATTAGCTCGCCAAAGGACATGACTCCATATCCCTTTCTAGACTGATAGACATGGGGGTGCAGCCTGAAGCTGCAAGAAATGAACATTTTACTAAGAGGACAAGACGTTTCATTAACCAACACAGAACAAGTGTCATCAGTCGTTTTACACTTGTGGAGCTTTTGAGGAGGAGATCGGAGCACCTTTGGATCTGTCCGGAGTGCTGTGATGATAATCCTTTCAAATCACTAATCACTTATACATCCTGGTACCCATTTAAGGCTGGGTCGACCTGCGACGCCCCATACCATGTTTCAATCGCGGTACTTTGGAATTACTAGTCGGACTCGCAATGCGTAAGCTACGGATGCCGCCATACATGCATACATATACACAAACAGACAGGTATACATACATACACACACACATCCCCCCCCCCCCCCAAAATCGCCTCCTCCCCCCCCCCCCCCCCCCAAATCGCCCCCCCCCCCCCCCCCCCTAAAAAAAGGTAATGCTTGCAGGAACCTAATTTAAAGCAGTCATGTCAGACATTCCGTCCCTGGGCCGCATGCTCCCGATTGCACCAACACACAGAAAAATGCACACACAAAAACACAGCACAAGAAGCACAATCTGCACAGCACAAAACTGCGCGGCAAATGAAACTCCAGATTACTAACTATATGTTTCATCTTCCACCAGTGTTGCCACTTTGGATGTTTTACATCCAGATTTAGATGTTTCCCCTTGCATTTAGATGGTGTTTTTTACGTTTAGATGGTAATGTTTTTATATATGTTTTTCATTGGAGTTGGATATTGTATAGATTTTTTTTTCTTTCGGTGTCAGTTTAATAATTACTGTGTAAAATATTTACTACAATATGTTTGTTTTGATCTGGCACTTACATTGTGACAATTGCAATTACTTAAACTTTGAACTCTCACTGGGGTCAACGCTCAAATATCTGGCAGCCCCGGTACTGATTAATTAAAAGCGCGCGTAAATCATACTAACTTTGTTTCAACCTTATCCTCACTGTGCTGACTTTGTGTTTCTTTTTCATGTGATAAAGAAAAACCGTTATTGCTCACTTTCATATGTGGCTTTTACTTTGGGGGGTTGGGGGGGGGGGGGGGGTGGGGGGGGGTGGGGGGGGGGGGGGGGGGGGGACATTCAAAATGCCAACAGTAAAGTATGAGCAACAATTTCTGAAAGAGTGGTTGCAACATGACAAAATTAAAGACTTGGTGATGGCAGTTTCTAGGGATATGACCAAGGCTTGTCGTAAGAAGGGCTGTACCGAATATTCGCTTCGTATTCGCTTCGGGGGCCGAATAGTGGACCTAATAGCTATTCGGTATTCGGCCGAATAGTGGCGGTCGGGCCGAATACGAATAGTGATTTCTGCATACACTGCGATGGACTGAAATAACTCTCTCATTAATAATGTCACAATTTATAGCCGACTTTTCTTGATTTTCGCCGCGGCACCTCTGGCATACGCACCCAGTTTTAGAACCTCTGCTGCAATGCCTTGGAGGAGTCAGCAGGCGCTGTTACCACGCAACCGGGTCGCAGTTTTTCCCGCTACGACAGATTTAGGCAACGCTACTGTTGTGTTAAAGAAGGCATGAAGAAACTCGAAAGTTAAAAATTAAATTGTCTTTCCTCGCCACTGTCAAAAAAGTTTTTTTTCCTTGTTTCACACTCAAAGTGTATCATACTGCATAAAATGCCAACCGCAGCTTGCTAAAAATTGTCTTTGTATTTATCCCGACATGCGACCAATCCTCCATCTGTATTCGTGAAGGTGCAGCAGATAAGTAAGGTTGTGACTACATTTTTGCTCAAATTTTGAAGTGGAAAATGTGGTCTGAACAATATTAACTGTTAGCCTCGTCAAGTAAGCACATATCTTTAAAGGCAATGCGTTCTTTTTTTGTTGTTGCTTTTGTGCGTGTGTATCTGTGTGTGTGTGTGTGTGTGAGAGAGAGAGAGAGAGAGAGAGAGAGAGAGAGAGATAGCATGGATTTTTTCGTTCTTTCGGGGTGTCTTTGCCCAAATCAAATTGAAGATTTTGCGAACGAGAATATGAATGTGCATTTAAATTGCATCGAACGAACGCCTGAACGAACGATGATTTAAATGCGAATTTGGCACATGGATAAAATCAGATTTAAAAAAAATTAAAAAAAATAGGACAGGCAAAAACTGCATTTTATTTATTAAAAAAAAAACATCTTATGCAATATATCTTTGTCTTGCTTGCTACATACATCCAGTTTTAACATATGGCTATGAGTCCTGGACAATCGGTAGCCAGGCCAAACAATTTTTTGAGGCCTCATAGATGTGGTTTTACAGAACAATGCTTAAAATACCTTGGGCAGCCTTAAAAAAAAAAAAAAAAACACTAGGTTTTGAAAGAGGCGGGAGCCCGAAAACAACTAATCACAGACATCAGAAGGAGAGTCATCACTTTTCGGCCATCTTATAAGAATAGTGAAGATGGAACATGTGGTGACCACTGGAAAGATTTGTGGAAGGAGAGATAGAAAAAGACAACGAGAGAAGATTCTTGACAGTCTTGTTGCATGTCATGGAGGTGTGTCAGCACACGAACTGATACATGCTGCAGGAGATCGCAGATTGTGGCGAGGCAAAATCGCCAACATGAGTCGGCAAGGCACCTGATGATGATGATACACTATTCGTATTCGTATTCGGCCGAATAGTTGTCCCACTATTCTTATTCGGTCGAATAGTGAAAATCACTATTCGGTACAGCCCTAGTTGTAAGTACTACAGATGTAAAATTAAAGCGAAAATACAAGACTTAAAAGTCATGCAGAGACCAAAAAGCATAAAACTGCAGTTCCATTCAAAGATATTAAATCGCTGACATCTGTTTTCAGAACTACGCTGATAAATGAATCATCAAAAGTTGAAGGATGGGTCGCAATGTTTTTAAGTTGTCACTATGCAATTTCAAACTGTGACCATTTGATTGATTTGTTTAAAAACACTATTTCTGACAGTAAAGTTATGGATGATGTGAAAATGCATCACAGCAAGTGTACACATATTATAAGAAATACTTTATTTTCTCACTTCGAAAACGATTTGATTTCTACAAATAAATATAGTTTATTATACCACGAATCATAAAATATTTCTGGACTGAAAGTGCTTGGTGTATGTATTATATATGACAGAAACAATACAGATAAAGAAGTTTCTTCATATCTTTGACTAGTTCAATTGGAAAAGTGTGATGCAGAAAGTATAGTTCAGGAACTGAAGAAACTTTCAATCAGCAAACAGTTTGACTTGAAGAATTTGGCTGCAATTGGTACCGATAATGCCTCGGTGATGGTTGGTATAAACAGTGACATTTATGCCAAGTTGAAGGAAGCTATCCCATCATTAATACTTATAAAATGTATGTGTCATTCATTGCAGCTAGCATTATCACATGCTTCATCTGAATGTTTACCAAGGAATTTGGAATACCTTATTGCTGAAAAACATAACTAGTTTTCCCAAGTCATTTATCGGACAACAGCAATACAATACATTATATACAGCCTTGAATGATGGCTCCACACCACTGAACATTCTGTCAGATTGCAAAACTAGATGGTTATTAATTCAACCAGCTGTTGAAAGAATTGTGAACCAATGGTTGGAGTTGAAGACACACTTTGAGATAACAAGACGAAGTGAAAAGTGTCACACAGCTGAAATACTGTATGGAATGTACAGTAATGAAAAAAAAATTGCATTCCTTTTCTTTTTACAATCTAATGGAAGTGCAAAAGGTTAAGAAACTGTTCAAATCTAAACATGTTGATAGAGTTAAATTACTTGACAATCTCACTTTGCTTTTTCAGTCAGCTGGTAAAAGACTGGTGTTGCCTTCTAAAGCTGATTTGCTCACTTGCACTATAGAGAGCTATTTGGCTCCTAAGGCATACATTGAATATTAATTAATAATTGAAGCATAGACGTCCTGGAAATCTTGATGTATTGAAAAATATTTCACTCTTTTCGTGAGCAACATACTTCAGCCAGTAAAGGACATACCTAAATATTGTAAAGTTATGCAATTTTTAGGGGCTACTGATAATAGTGTCGCGGAAGCATAATATCAGTTAACTAAAATCAACAGTTGAATGGACTAAACAGAAACTGAAACGTTTTGGAATGAAGTGAGAAAATTTAAAGATGCCTCAACAAAGTCTATTCTGTAAGCTTTTTGAATGTGCCATGTCGGCCATGATACTACCCCACTCAAATGCTGTATAAAGAGTTTTCAGTGCTATGAATTATATCAAACCTAACCTAAGAAACTGGATGTAATTTGACCTCCTAAATTCTATCTTGACAATAAAATTCGGCCTGATGAGAGTAGGAAAATGCTATTCCACTTATCAGCTCCATGATTGTGTATTTAAAGAAATTAGAACAGCTAAAGCATACCAGAGACATTTTGGATATGAAGCTTCAGCTTTATCATCCAAGCTAAGTTTGTCCTGTGGATCTTTTGAGGCAGACATCAGTGAAGATGCCATGATTCTTTAGGGTAAGTCGTATCAATAGCTTTGTAATTTGTGACTCTTTCCATTTGGATGTTTTTCTAGGTGTTTTCCCACGCAAATTTAGATGGTTTTAGATGTTTTTTGACTCCGTTCTGGATGTTTTTTGTCAAAGAAAATTGGCAACACTGTCTTCCACTCCCTAAAATATTATACTGCCCCGTGACCTGTGGAATTCCCGTGTTTGGAAAAGTACCATTGTAATTTACAGAATCATAAGGACAAGGGAAATCGAAGGCCACGTCCTAAAATTCGTGTTGACCTGCACACGAGTTTGTTTTAAAAAAAAATATATTTGTGTGACGGCATGTTTTTTTGTTTTTTAAGTTGTCATAGTAAACCCGTACTCGTGCGTTCTAGCAATCATCTATTCTCTTGGGCGAATACTGAGTCACTTGAACGACTAAGAAAATCAATAATCCACATGCCGAAGCCGGAACACCCAACATATGCGGTGTGTTTTTAATGGAAGGTCAAGGCAATGGTTGTTTGTGTTCACATTTCACGTAGAGTCATGTCTGAAGATCATTGTGTGATGGTTGTTTGTGTTCACATTTCACGTAGAGTCATGTCTGAAGATCGTTGTGTAATGGTTGTTTGTGTTCACATTTCACGTAGAGTCATGTCTGAAGATCATTGTGTGATGGTTGTTTGTGTTCACATTTCACGTAGAGTCATGTCTGAAGATCATTGTGGCATCCGGGAAGATTGCCGGTAGTAGAGATGGAAAAAGACAAAGGGTTTGTTTGGGTGGTTGGTTTTTGATGGCTTTTTTTTTTTTTTGTTCCCGGAAAAACATTCACTAGTTCAGTGTCTTAAGAGGTGTTGTTCACGATATCCGTGACGTTTAAATTAGGTTACGCACTGCGCATTGTTTGTTAACGTCACGGATATCCTAAACAGCACATGTCCCGGAATAGACTTACACCCCTGTGACCTAGAAGAGTCCAAGAAGCTGTGAATGATATCGTAAACAGCACCTATTAAGAATGCTGGAAATGGGTGGAAGTGTAAAAATATTTGTTTCGGCCGAGACATGAATATCTTCTTCTTCTTCTGCCTTTCTATCCCCCAATGGAGCATAGGCCCTCAACCAACTCACGCCAAGTCGTTCTATCCTTCGCCATTGCATGGAGCTCTCCCCATAGCCTCCCAATCTTTCTAACCTCATTCTCCAGCTCTCTTCTCCATGTGTTTTTTTGGCCTTCCTTTATTTCTATGCCCCTGTGGGTTCCAATGCAAAGACATTCTAGTTATGCTGTTCTCCTGTTTTCTCAGTGTGTGCCCTATCCAACGCCAGCGTCTTTTCCTCACCTCCTGATCCACTGGAGCCTGTTTAGTTCTCTCCCAAAGTTCTACATTAGTACTAATGTAGAACTAATGTAGACACGAATATCAGGGTACGATAAACATGGCTAGATTGATGGACAATCATTATGTCATTATGTACTGTTCATGTGAAAGACAGAAGGTGGGAGCCCATGCAACAAACTTTCAGTGTGGATGTGGGTGGCGTTTGAATGATTAAATTATATCGCAGAAGACGCCATTATCAAGGACATAGAATTTCCTTGAGGTATCATAATGTAAACAGACTGAACACGATTATAACAATGATAGCATGATTATGTAGCTTGGGCGGGCGGCTCCAAAACTTGTGATCTCCCGCCGAAAAGTGGTGTCTGCTTCTTCTCCTTCGAGTTCACCGCCTTTAATAAACTCTGGCAGAAAGTTATGGTTTCTCGACCACTTCTGGACTGTAGTCTTGTACAGAAACTTGCACATCCGTTTTACAGATTTGGCTTATGTATGTGCAGACCGTTGATTCATCGCCTCTCAGGCAAATTCACTCCGACGTTCGAAGGATATACTCTCAATTAGCCGGCTTTTCTGACATGCATGTAAGAAGGCAGGGGACCTGTTATTTTATCCCTAAGATGGGACCCAGAGCCCTCACGGTGATTAACGTTTGCTGAAGCAACCCCTTCTCTACGCCTGAAGCAACCCCATCTTTACGCCTGAAGCAACCCCTTCTCGCCTGAAGCAACCCCATCTCTATGCCTGAAGCAACCCCTTCTCTACGCCTAAAGCAACCCCTTCTCTACGCCTGAAGCAACCCCTTCTCTACACCTGAAGCAACCCCTTCTCTGCGCCTGAAGCAACCCCTTCCTACGCCAGAATCTCCCCCATATCTACGCCTGAAGCTACCCCATCTCTACGCCTGAAGCAACCCCTTCCTACGCCTGAAGCATCCCCATCTCTAGGCCTGAATCAACCCTATTTCTACGCCTACGCCCGAAGCAACCTCCTCTCTACGCCTAAAGCAATCCTTTCGCTACGCCTGATGCAACCCCTTCTTTACGCCCGAAGCAACCCCCTCTCTACGCCTAAGCCTAAAGCAACCTCCTCTCTAGGCCTAAATCAACCCTGTCTCTACGCCTACGCCCGAAGCAACCTTCTCTCTACGCCTGAAGCAACACCCTCTTTTCTCTCGAAGCAACTACCTCTCTACGCCTACGCCTGAAGCAACCCACTCTCTACGCCTGAATCAACCCTCTCTACCTGAATCAACTATCTCTCTACGCCTAAGCTTGAAACAACTCTTTCTCTACGCCCAAACATTTGATTTTTAAATGTTTCCTCTCCAAGATTGCAGTCGGAAAGATTGACAACAAGTGACTCAAAGAGGCACAGTTATCTAATTCTGAAACAAATCCCAGATACCCTATCTAATTGTATGGAACATTTAGGGGTACTCTGTTTGCAGGGTAACCTGTTGTTCACTATGGATGGGGATTGACTAAAAATTAAACGCTGAAGGCACCTCAAATATACCGAGCCCTAGTATATAGCTGTCCTGGGGAAGTAAAGACTGCCGGCATAATGCTGACCACATTACCCACCTAGTGCCGATCGGTCTGTAAAAAAAATATGGGGTGCTCTTCCCATATGTCCGATGCGCCTAAGGTATGAAAATGAATCTTGACTTTTTTCTTTACTTACTACTTGTATATACCAACAGAAAAGCTAAAAGGGTAGAGAGCTGCAGAAACCAAGTGAGAAAATGTTAAACAGGGTAGCATTATAGATAAAGGAGTTTATGTGGTAATTTATTGTCAGTGCACGAGACAGACAGGACACGGCTGGTTAAATGGTTAAGAACGCCGGGCTGTCATGCTTGAGACCCAGGTTCGAATCTTCTGCAAGGTCATACGTTTGTATTTCTGTCTGCGACGAAAATACGTTCATAATCTGTACAGCATGTGGCGGCAGCTCTAATCGTGCGGCCCTGCATCCTCACACTGAAACAACCCTCCCCCCCCCCTTTTTTTTCCCCACCCACCCCGCCTTCACCGCAAAAGTGGTAAATGACAGAAATTAAAACCTGGCACTATTATTTAAAAAAAATGTATAATTTTTCGAAGATAAATGACATTATTATAATTTCTCTGTAACATTTATAAACAGATGAATAACAACAATTGCGTAACATTAGTTCGCGCGACACATCTTCTCACTGCAGCCGACACAGTTGAAGTGTTTCGACGGTTCGGAGATCTCTGGCATAAACTGTAAAACATATGTGAAGCTAGCACTGGGAGTGCCAGTATCTTTCCACAGTAATGCCTTTAACACATTGATACATTCACAGCTAAGTTTTGACGTAGTGAATTTACACAAACAAAACATTGCATAATTAATTGCCAGGCATTTTTCGATGTATCTCGTCTGGTGAGTTACTACATTGGATAATAGAAACGTTAGCCCCCCCCCCCCCCCCCCACGGACCACCCATATACACACTAGCTCACTTCCGATTAGTTAACCTTTAGCCTATCTCACTTCTAATTGGTGGACCTTGAGCCACCCGACTTGGAACAAGGTTACGGTTGTGTTCTCCCAATGCCACTGATATCTCGACTTATATATTTCAGCATTCCAGTGCCTTTAACACTACAAAAATATCGACAAACTGGGTCTAACACACAACCCCTTTAGAGAGTGAGGAAACTTATGTCACAGACATTCTTTTTCTCGGAATAAACAAGTAAATGCAAGACATCCCAGAAAGCGAACAGCAGCGCGGCACACCCATAATGCCCAGCAGGTTAGACCAGTCCAAGAAAGTTATCACCCGAACGTGACTTACTTTCTGTGGGGAGACTAACGTTTCTTTGACCCAACATTGTTAAATGAACGAATAATAAAGCGCAAAAAGTGATTAAATTCCACTGAGATAAAACTGGTTTCTTGCTATCCATTGTTCGTATAAACGCCGGAGGTTCACAATAGGGAGTTACCTGGGTAACAAACAGACAAGGAACATGTATCTGTGTGTGCGTGACGCGGTAATGTGTGTGCCTGTACGTAAGGGGAAAGGGGGGGGGGGGTGTGAAAAAAATTGTGGGTATATATTTAAAAAGAAAAACGACAAAACAGTATATAACCTGGTAGGAAGCACTAGAAAAAGATATCCAAGATGGGAAAGAGCAAAGTTTTCTTGTTATTTATGTACTAGGGAATCAAGTTAATCTGTGAGCGAGAGAAAGATGTAGCACGGGTAAAAAGGTATGAAAACATGCCCCTTCCCCAATCCATAAACCACCTTTATCTTCCAGTATAGAAGAGAAGGACCAAGAATTAATAAAAGCAAATTATTTAACCTAACCCATTGTGTTGGCGGTTTTTTTTTAAAGCAGTGCAATAAGCTACACAAGTCCATGATGAATGCCAGGTTTCCACGCAGTGCCTGTTTCCCCAAGCCTGGTGTAACAGCGAAGTAGAAAAATCGATACTTTGATCTCACGTTTTGCTATTCTCTCTGTTTCTCTCTCTACCATAAACAAGCTGTGGAGGCTGTAACCACCGCCACCGCGGCGCCCACCATCATCGGCGACAGTAGCATCAGCCGCCATCACCAGAGTCAGTCGTTTCTTGGCAGCTGGACAGTACTGTTGCATACTACAGAAAACCTACTAGAACAAACCAACATGGGGCGCGGACCAGTGATATCAGCACCTTCTATGTCGCTTTTGCCTGTTATCGTGTGTGTCTTATTGGTGATTGCAGCAACGGAGGCTAGGCCTCAACAGGCGGTAAGTAGTTTATTGTTGATTTAATGATTCTTCATCTTCTTCTTCTTCTTCTTCATCTTCTTCTTCTTTTATTTTTTTTTTCTTCTTCTTCTTCTTCTTCTTCTTCTTCTTCTTCTTCTTCTTCTTCTTCTTCTTCTTCTTTCTTCTTCTTCTTCTTCTTCTTCTTCTTCTTCTTCTTCTTCTTCTTCTTCTTCTTCTTTCTTCTTCTTCTTCTTTCTTCTTCTTCTTTCTTCTTCTTCTTCTTCTTCTTCTTCTTCTTCTTCTTCTTCTTCTTCTTCTTCTTCTTCTTCTTCTTCTTCTTCTTCTTCTACTACTACTACTACTACTACTACTACTACTACTACTACTACTACTACTACTACTACTACTACTACTACTACTACTACTACTACTACTACTACTACTACTACTACTACTACTACTACTACTACCACCACTACTACTATTACTTCTTCTTCGACTACTGATACTGCTGATACTAGTACTGACTGTAAACTCCGGTGGAAAGTTTTGGTTGTTCATCCACTGCTGGACATTGGTCTTGTTTTATAGCTTGAGTTTGGCGTGCACATCCGTATTACACATCTCGCTTATTTGTATGCAGACTGTTAGTTCCTCGCCTGTCAGGCACATGCACTCTGTCTTGGAAGGAAACACCTCTAATTAGTCGCCTCTTATGATATTGTGTGTTCATTTAGTGCGCACTTTTTACATCTTTTTGGGGGGGGGGGGGAAAGGGGGGGGGGGGTAATTTATAGTTCGAAATACTATCTGATTAGGAAACGTTAACATAATACGTGTTAATATGTGAAGGAGTCAATCTGTATCTGTCTGTCTGTTGTCTGTCCGTCCTAATCATTCAGAAAGAAAATTTGTTTGTTCGAACTCTGCCTGTCTGTCTCCACCCATCCACTCACCTGTCTGTGTATTTACCTGTCTGTCTGCCTCTGTGTGTCTATATATTTAAAACAGTAATATCGCAATTAATAGCCAAGACAGTATATAGCTGTAAAGGGGGGGGGGGGGGATAATACATAAACTAATTATAATCATATTAGGAGAAACTTTGCAACGGCATTTGTTCAGTGCGTTTGTTTACCACGCCGGTGAACCATGTTCCATCCTCAACTGTGATAGGATTACTTATATATAATGAACATATAGACCGTATTGATGAGCACTTATAGATAGAAGTAGGAAGATAATAGCACACTGGACAGCACGAACATCGAAACCTGTTGTTGCCATGCCTAGAATCGAACTTGTTACCTCCAGATGACGACAGTGCCTCATCGCAAAGCAAGTTTACTCAGATGCTTGACCAGCTAGGCACACATAGAAACGCCGGCTCACAAGACTGGTCTTTGATGTCTATTTACATTTTCTCATCTTAAATTTTGTTTCTGCGGGAGGGAAGGGGGGAGGGGTGGCACTGAACCTAAGTATTTAGGGTCGTTCAGCTGGTACAGTCACCAAGGACTCTGCAAGTTGTTTTTTTTTTTTTTTTGTCACCTGCAGGAGAAATTTATCACCTTACTAAGAATTGAAACCTCTGTCTACCGAACGATAGTGCAATGTTTTCAAACTCCCCGCTAGCCAATCCTCTACTAAGAGCTGCTTCTCTAGGCGCTGGATTTGTAGCGGCTAATGTGCTAGAAATTATTCTGAAAGTAAAGATGGCTGAGAGATATAAGGACATCACCAGCTTACCTGATCCTAATGTGGTCAAGAACATGCAAAGGCCCTGGCTCTAAACCCAGCAGTATCTCTATATGTGTTCTCGGGCCTCCATTTTACGGGGGGGGGGGGGGGAATAGTCTCACTGCCCTCTTAACAAGTATGTCATAGGAGGCAGCTAGTTCGGGGTGTTTCATTTAAAGTCAGCGTGCATCTGCCAATGACGCAAGTTTACATATTAATCAAATAGGTCTATAAAACGGACGTGCACGCAAAACGCAAGTGCTGTATCAAGATCAAAGTCCAGCAGTGGACGAACAACCATAAACTTCTGCCAGAGTTTACAGCCTATGAACGCTTGGAAAAAAAAGGGGAAAAAAGCCAACAGTAGTATATGTCGCCTGACTAACTTTCATTGGGAACAGTAATCAACACACGAGGAGTTCACTAGCACAGGAAGGGTGAAAATGGTTAACACCATAGGTGCCGGGTCATGGAGGCTCAGGTCCCTTGAGGTAAGCCCCACCCCCCCCCCTTTTCCCCCCAGACATGTTTTAAAGGACCAGGCTTCTACATTCCCCACCCCAACCATCTAAGTTCTTCTGTAAAGCATGTTTGTATCCTACACAGTTACTGCATAATGTTTTATTTCCCAACACTTTCTTTATCCTACACAGGTCCTGCATAATGTTTAATTTCCCGACACTTTCTGTATCTTACACAGTTACTATGTAATGTTGCATTTCCTAACACTTTCTGTATCTTACACAGTTACTATGTAATGTTGCATTTCCTAACACTTTCTGTATCTTACACAGTTACTGTGTAATGTTTCATATCCCAACACTTTCTGCTTCTTACACAGTTACTGTGTAATATTTCATTTTTCAACACTTTCTTTATCTTACACAGTTACTGTGTTACGTTGTATTTCCCAACACTTTCTGTTTCCTTTACGGTTACTGTGTAATATTTCATTTTCACAGACTTTCGGTATCATACTCATTTATTGCGTAATGTTTCATTCCCCCACACTTTCTATATTATACACAGTTACTTTAAAAGTTTCATTCCCCCACACTTTCTATAGCATACACAGTTACTTTATAAGTTTCATTCCCCCACACTTTCTATATCATACACAGTTACTTTATAAGTTTCATTCCCCCACACTTTCTATATCATACACAGTTACTTTATAAGTTTCATTCCCCCACACTTTCTATATCATACACAGTTACTTTATAAGTTTCATTCCCCCACACTTTCTATATCATACACAGTTACTTTATAAGTTTCATTCCCCCACACTTTCTATATCATACACAGTTACTTTATAAGTTTCATTCCCCCACACTTTCTATATCATACACAGTTACTTTATAAGTTTCATTCCCCCACACTTTCTATATCATACACAGTTACTTTATAAGTTTCATTCCCCCACACTTTCTATATCATACACAGTTACTTTATAAGTTTCATTCCCCCACACTTCCAGTATTTGTCCAAAGTATGTCTTCAGGAATAATAAAACAAAACTTCCTCTAATCTCTCTCTCTCCCCACACACACACACACACACATCAGTAGCTGCGCATTCTTTGCTGTATAAGGTGTTCACTGTTGCCTGTCGTGTCTGCTATCTAATGCTTCGTGTATCTTGTGCTTGTTTCCTTCTGGTTTCCAGTCAGATCAGTCCGCGTTTATTGACTGTATCCTTTACTCCCCTGAGTCATGACTGGGTCATGAATCAATCAGTGACTAACCCGGGGTTCTCACTCTGTTTCTCTGCACCACACTTTCGCCAGGAATAAGAATTGGCTCTCCTCCCCACACGGGGCTTTTCACAAAATGGCGACAGAAACGGAATATTTTCTTGTTAGTTTAAGCAGACCCGCTTAATGGCATCTGATCTAATGGCAGCGGAAATGTGGATTCTGAAGAAAATTGAAACTATTGCGTACAGACAGAAAGGCGAATGAGGTGTTCATTCAAGAAACATCAAAAACAACCCGTAAACTGATTAGAAGACATTATACGTATGTTATCAAGGTAAGTTGGGCATTCTTCTACCGGTTCTGCTTTCGCCCTTAAAAGGATGGTCGGCATGTTTTGTTGTGGTTTACAGCAGGCAGCGAAATCTGTGCCTTTTGACCTGGCACATCTGTTCTCAGCAAACGCCTGATAAATTGTCCTTTACCACCTGCATGTTAGGGCGGAGCAGAGGGCATACCCGCTGTCCCCACCGTTCTCATCTGTCTGTCTCTCTCTCTTTCTCGCGCGCGCACTCTTTCTAGCGCGCTGTCTCTATCTATCTATCTATCTATCTATCTATCTATCTATCTATCTATCTATCTATCTATCTATCTATCTATCTATCTATCTATCTATCTATCTATCTATCTATCTATCTATCTATCTATCTATCTATCTATCTATCTATCTATCTATCTATCTATCTATCTATCTATCTATCTGTCTGTCTGTCTGTCTGTCTGTCTGTCTGTCTGTCTGTCTGTCTGTCTGTCTGTCTGTCTGTCTGTCTGTCTGTCTGTCTGTCTGTCTGTCTGTCTGTCTGTCTGTCTGTCTGTCTGTCTGTCTGTCTGTCTGTCTGTCTGTCTGTCTGTCTGTCTGTCTGTCTGTCTGTCTGTCTGTCTGTCTGTCTGTCTGTCTGTCTGTCTGTCTGTCTGTCTGTCTGTCTGTCTGTCTGTCTGTCTGTCTGTCTGTCTGTCTGTCCGTCCGTCCGGGCGCCCTTCCGTCTGTTCGTCTGTCTGTCCGTAGAACCGACACGGACAATCTCGGACATGATATAAGGTAGGTAGGTGCTTTGCTGGAGAACAAAGGAGGTAGACAAATCTCACGTATCGCCAGCAAACCCTTAGCTAAGCATAGCTCGCCATCAAGATCCCTGAAAAGGACTCCTGCAATGTTGTTGATGCCATCAAAGGAGACAGACCCAAAAACTGCCCCTACAGGCGACGAATTCGTCTACCGGCCAGCCGATGACATTATATAAGAATAAATAAATTTGAAATCGCAGTGGAAATTGACAAACTGGGTTGGAATATATTAAAATATTCCAAGACCTTTATCATCACCCCTACTGTTGATTCACTACGTCACTTATCAAGTGGCCACTAGTACCATTATCGCGGCAACTCTTCATACTGTGAGTGAGACTGAGCAGAATTGGGAATGGGGCAGGTGCAGTGGTTTAACTTCCTTCTTCCGTTAATTTCTTTATTCATCCATTCATTCTTTCATTTGTTCTCGAATAGCTAATTGCATTGACTCCTCTCACTCACACATAGTAAACTAAAGTTTCGCTCTTCTAATTATTACTTCTACGGATCTTACTTTATACATTATTCACATTAACGCCCGGCTCGCTAGCGCAGTTGGTTAAAAGCCTTGGCGCGGCGAACGGGTGACGAACTCCTTGTGGTCTGGGTTTACGCCCGTGGGTAGGCAGCAAAGCCACATTTCTGCCAGCTTTACGGTATCTATCATGGAATCAAGGCCGAATGGTTGCGATATCAATAGAACTAAGCTATAGGGTTTTCAACTCATAGTTTCTGGATACTTTAAAAAAAAAAATTACATCAACCTACTCTATATTAACCAACTTTTATTTTCATTTCTTATCCTGACAATTATAACATTTAACAGTCCCTTGCAGCTGAAGAAATTAAATTTTCCAGCCACATCTGCTTGTTTGTTTTTTCCCCGTGGGACTCATGTGGCGCTGCATACACAGGTTGCAAAACACTAAGCATCGTCTCAGCATCAGGTGCCTTGCCGGTTGGCGTGGACACTCATGCCTCTCCATAACTGGCGATCTCTAACAGCCTCCCGTGTGACTTCATGTACCGACACCCTTCCCTCCCACCACAAAAGGCTGTCATGGTTCTTCTCGGGTTATCTGCCTCTGGTTCCAAAAATCTGTCCGCTCCTCACAACAGGTTCTGGTTTCTCTCAGTGTAGCATTGCTCAGATAATACAGGTAAAAACGGACAACAGTGCTCATGGGGGAACTGAAACCTTTCTACTTGAATAAGCTGTTTAACGTCATCAACATGCCACAACAATCGTCGAAAGGAATGAAGCCATGATTCTGGTAGTGGCTTTCAAGCCTTACTGTGCGGACAACGCAAGGAAAATCTTCTTCTTCTTTTTCTTCTTCTTCTTCTTCTTCATCATCATTTTCTTCTTCTTCTTCTTCTTCTTCTTCTTCTTCTTCTTCTTCTTCTTCTTCTTCTTCTTCTTCTTCTTCTTCTTCTTCTTCTTCTTCTTCTTCTTCTTCTTCTTCTTCTTTTTCTTCTTCTTCTTCTTCTTCTTCTTCTTCTTCTTCTTCTTCTTCTTCTTCTTCTTCTTCTTCTTCTTCTTCTTCTTCTTCTTCTTCTTCTTCTTCTTCTTTTTTCCCTCTTTTTCTTCTTCTTCTTCTTCTTCTTCTCTTCTTCTTCTTCTTCTTCTTCTTCTTCTTCTTCTTCTTCTTCTTCTTCTTCTTCTTCTTCTTCTTCTTCTTCTTCTTATTATTATTATTATTATTATTATTATTATTATTATTATTATTATTATTCTCCTCCTCCTCCTTCTTCTCCTTCTCCTTGTTTTTGTTTTTTTTCGTTTGCCCAGGTTATATGTGCAGACGCACTGCCTCTATGAAATCACATATCAGTTTGCAGGTCCTTCTTGGTTCCCATAGCTTGATTTGCACTTTGCTTTTGAGGTCAGATTTCTCTTCGTAGTTAAAAGTATTCTGAGCAAGCCTGCAGAGTGTGCTCAGCTTGTGGAAACCCTACCTACTTCCATAATCATTCGCTTTCTAACGTCGTCTTTCTCAATAAGACAAAATAGTCAACAGTCGGAGAGAGTGAATCATACCCTTCAGCAGGGGCTGTTTAGCGTCATTAGGCAGACAACAGAAATGGTGCAGACATGAAGTTGTACGACTGTCGGTTGTTTTCTGTAGTCATCTGTTAAATAGACAGACAATTGGTGCGGAATGTTCACACTTACTACTATTGGTAGAAAATACCTACCATACCCCGCTACACGGTTAGTCAGAAATTGGAGTCGTCTCCTTGGGCTTTGTCACGGGCCAAAAGCGTTGAAGAACACCGAGATAGACCGCGTCCGCAGAAAGTCCAGCTATACTTTTTAGTGGTCTCGAGGTACGATGCCCGCCTTGAGTGCTAGAGGTCTCTGGTTCATGTACCGGTGAAGGCTGGGACTTTTTTCTGTTCACGTGGGCTTCTAGTAATTTCCCCCTGGTCTCTGGGTAATGAGATCAGACATCCGTGAGTATTGTTGCTGATGTACAAAATCCCTTGTCAGTAATGTTATACAAGTGGTCATATTTTTTGGAAGCGTTGCGTTCAATCTAAGCTTTAGACTGGATACGACGACCATAATTTGAAATGGTCATCACAGATGATTACTCAGTCAGGTGTATCCTTTACAGGACAAAGCAAGGTAAGGTACTATAATTTTTAACTACCCCAAATAAAGGAAAAACCAGAATCCCAGCTAAATCCACTATTCTAGGGGTGTTATGTGCTGTCTTGTCTGTGTTTTGACGTCATCATTCTCAGTGTTTGTGTGTGTGTTTTGAAACAAGATTTGGGAAGGATGCTTACTACCTAAACCTAACCTTGACACAACTGTGTGTACAGTTACATGGGAGTTACCATCATATTTGTTCCAGGGCACGCAGGTGTTGTTGGTAATGAAAGAGCTGATAGACTGGCAGATGCCGCATTAACTAAAGATAGCCGGCCCACGGATCACGCAGACATTGTCAATGCCCTGAAATAGATAGAACGTTCCGAGGAATTTTAGAAGCAACGTGACCATATTACTGCTAAGAATACGAGGATTGTGAGTAAAGATGGGCACAGCCAGGCATGAGAAGCACAGCGGACGCACACTTATTCTTGTCAGCCAACGTCACCAGGTCGTGTGGTGTTGGTAGTCCTTTCTATCCAAAACCTTCTATCTCGTGTACTTTCAGTGAGCTCTGACACAGGTCAGAGAAGCTGCTAATTACCGTTATACATTTTCTTATCGGCTTTAGCTTTGGTGTTTCATTTGTGGCCTCATTGGGTCCAAGTCCCCAGGTTGTTGTGGTCCCATCCCTTGTTGCATTCCTCTGACCGTGCATTAATGCGGCTCTGCCTGTGGGTCACATTGTTACTACCCTCTTCTTTCTTGTGAGCACCAATATCCGACAGACATTAGTCACCTTTGACACCCTGTTTATACATGGCGGCACCGACCTGCCCATAACGTTATTAATTTAAGCATTGGCTACATCAATGCCAGAGCGCGCGATCTGGTGATTTCCCGACCCGTGCGTCAGTACACCGCTGGTACACGGTTTTATCGACGCACCACCCCACGTAATTATGGCGGCGGAGATGGAAGAACGCTTTGAGGGACCGGTGCACGAGTGTGGCTCAGCGCCAGAGCGGTGACTCATGCTCGTGTTCCGGGGCTTGGCTTCTGTGGATGCACATATCCTTGAATATCGATCTGGACGTACGCCGCCTGCTACGGAACGTGCAACATGTCTTCAGTACAGATTAGCGTGGCAACTGTGCTGCAGCAGTAATGTTTACCTGGAGCAGCAGGCCTTTCGGTTTATAACCAATCCCTTTCTTCTTCTTCTTCTTCTTCTTCTTCTTCTTCTTCTTCTTCTTCTTCTTCTTCTTCTTCTTCTTCTTCTTCTTTCTTCTTCTTCTTCTTCTTCTTCTTCTTCTTCTTCTTCTTCTTCTTCTTCTTCTTCTTCTTCTTTTTCTTCTTCTTCTTCTTTTTCTTCTTCACAGCCGCAGGCAATTTGTCTTGCGTTGGTTTCAATGAGGTACCCAGTGCTGACTGTTCAGTGCAATGACAAACTACTGAACGTAAAATTTGCCTAGAAAAACCACAACAGCCAAACAAAATACTGGGGTTGGTTCTGCTGTAAAGTAGTAGTAGTACATTTTACCCCACTAGGACATCACACAAGCGATAAACACCCGATGACACAAAGTGCCACCATGTGGATAAGGATCACCCAGAAACCGTGTTCAGCCATTAGACCATATTTATGGTGGGGCTATATTGCGGCCCCTGAAAACAAGGAGATAGATGACTAGTGTGTATGTGAAAACAAAAATGCTGTAAAAGCTACGTAGCTAACAGTTATAGAGGAAAGGGAGTGGAGGGCAGGGCGCTAACCACCCCGCCCCTTCCCTTAAAATTATTAGGAGAGTCCAGAATTGAACCCCCCCCCCCCCCCCACAAACAAAATACCGACCTCGAGGTGCTTAAGCCCACACCCCCAGTTCCAACGCCCCTGGGGCCACTGACTCAGCCATGGCTCAACGCTTATCGGACCCCACTCTGGCCACACCGGGTGCTGCTGTGAGGAGCTGTACACGCTTCCTTCCGTGTAGCGTGCCAGATAACTGATGTCCAATAAACATTGTCCTTGTTGATGTTCTTGTTACTGCTGATAGGAGCGACCCCTGCAGATAAACACCAAGGCTCCGTCGGAAAGCTGCATCATGCCGATCTGTTTGCGCTGCATTACTGGGATAGACGCATAGCAAGCGGTGATCGGTGAAGAAGTTATTTTGGTTTTTTTCATTTTAGTGCACCCCATCTCGGGGAATCCGAGAGTTTCCAGGGAAATTCCAGTATTATAGAGGTATTACTGTTAGCAATGAGTCTAACCCTCACACCCCTTCCCCCCTCCCCATGATGATGGACTTTCCATGGTTACTCTTGGATTCTTCGAGATGGGGGGAACTTAAAATTATAGTACTGTTATTTTTGTTACTTATGATTGTGAGAGGGAAAAATGCCGATTGCTCTATAAAATATTTCTCTAGTACTGTATACCCAATACACCTTTTAACGTGGAAAAAATGGTCTTTAGATTTTTGCCGAGACTGTTGTTCAAGTTTATTCCGCGGAAGTTGCATGATTTTGCCGCCTACCGGCACTGTTTTGGAGCCGACCCGGCCTCATAATAATGAGTGCTAGACCATTTCCAGGACTTTTTGGGAATTTTGTTTTAAAACTGAGAAAATACAGTGGGCAAAGGAACTGGCTGCTCCACCTCAAATATCCTGGCTTGGTAAATGTCGTTCTCTCTCCACATCCCATAGACGTTATCGGCATTGCGGCTATCTATGTCATTTAATAGGAATCAGGTTAGGAGCTTCTCCTGTGGGTTCTGGGGCCCTATACGAGGTGGGTGTGTGGTTAGACCCACCGCTTCCTAGCAAGCATGGCGAAAAGGCGGCTAATTATGGTGGTTCTTTTTAAGTCGAAGTGCATCAATCTGAGACACGATTAACCAAGTTTGAAAACCTAAGTTCTGTAACTAGAGCAACATTCTAGAAGTGGACGACAACCTAAACTTTCCACCAGAGTTTACAGGTGGTAAACGTTAAGAAGTAGATCAGGAGCTTATCGTGAATATTTTTTTTTGGCTCATAAATTCTGGTTCCCGGGATAATGAGCCAGCTGATAGATTAGCTGTTGACTAATACAGTGGACATGGCGAAGTCTATCTGGGATCAGGTGGGCAGTGCAGCGGAACAGGGTATCCACACTTTGAAAGATTGATTCAGTGTGACGTGGACAGAGGGCTGGGCAGTTTTCAGATGAAACGACCAGCGGATTTTTAATCAGGATACAAGTGGCACGTTTACTGTGAGAAACACTTCGTTGGTTTCTGAATAAGGGGCAGACTACTGTGGGAATACCCTAAATCAGATGATGCCAGTTCATTCATTCATTCATTCATTCATTCATTCATTCATTCATTCATTCATTCATTCAGCGACATCAATACCAAATCACATAGCCACAGAAACACAGGTTACCCGTGCACACCTAGGGCTAAAAGCCAACGATCTCCCACAAAGACACGCAAAAGTGCCTGTATTGATTAGCCTGGCACTCTGTCTAAGATAATAGGACACTTCTTAAATAAACAGCAGGGTTTCACATCCGAGCTGCTGTCAGAATAATTTGCTGGAAGAATTGCTGTTTCACATTTGGTTCCTGTGGCGTTTGGGGCTATGAGCGTACTTTCATAATTTTGACATACGAAACTTGATTCATCTTGGCGCGATTTGACAGCAGGTCTCCTGGTGTTGATTTTGACAGTAATACCGCCGAAGAGTTCAATAGGCACTGTTGTTCTGAATACAGTATTTGTGTAGCAATATTGTGCTACCAGTTCCAGACGTGAACATTAACAACAAAAGAAACAAGAAAAATTATGATACAGCTGAAATTAAATGTCTACGGCGAATCTTAAATGTAACTAGAGGCAACAGGATCAGAAATGACGATATCAGACAAAAAAGATGAGACGGGAACAGATCTAAAGTTCATCAAGATTCAAAAGGTCAGATGATTCGGATGTAATGTGCTCATCTAGGGGCATGTATTGTTTACATTGCTTTCAGACGCACAGTGAGTTGAAACGACACAGCATGAACGAATATTAAGTTCTTTGCTTTTATTCGTTGAATCGCCAGTTATCGCAAACATACATTCATGCTTCCTCGTGCTCGACTTGCTTGGCTGAATCTAGCGACCTGGACGGACTTCCCACACACTACAGGAATTTATCAGCGCCTCTCGAACCATCCATCTATACTTCATGGACTCTGATATCTGACATTACGACGTATGGAAAACATTCAGTCCTCCTATTGAAATATAACGTTCACTTCACAAATCATTTATTCTTCTCAGGCGTTCATTCACGCGTCCTCTCTCAGTCAGGGCAGAACTTCAACTCTCTTACTTCAGTCTCTCGGTTCACGTCTTCCGTTCACGTCTCATGCTTTTCTTGTGTCTCTCACTTCGTTTACCATGAGACACACGAGACTCACTTCTCCCGTTTTTCTCTTCTCTCACGGGTCCTCTGACCTTTTTCTCCCCATCGGGAACTCTCTGGGGTTTCCCCGGGAATTCACAACATTACAATCTCCCCCTCCCTTCTAGTAAAAAAAATTTAACCTTAAAATTTTTTTTTTCTATTACTTTATCTTTAGGTTATAATTTTAAAGGTTTGGGAATACTTTAATGTAATGATGTGGATTACCTAATAATCATTTTGGGTTTTAATGGTTACTTCCCTTTTGATAGGTTTTACATTATTTCCCTTTGTCACATTACCAGTTATAAGTACCAATAAGTACCAAGTGGCTTAATGGGAAACAACCATTCAGGCACTCTCTTCCAAGTGCGGTAGTCCATATAGGCTCTGCGTATTAACCCCATGCCATCCCACAGTCTGTATAAAACAGAACAACAATTCTGGTACTCTCTTTCAAGTACTGAAGTCCATATCGGCTATGGAACAGAAATGTAGAAAACCCGCAAAGTCCCACCCTCACCGTTGGACTCATGGCTACTGTCACTGGTTTACGTTTCAATTAGAAACATATGTTTCCCTATTTAGGATTTCGAACTCAATCCCTTGGATTATGTGGTGTAAATTACCCATTACTTTTCCGAAAAAGTATTATTATTCCCTTTCTATATCATAGTAATTACCCTATTACATGTTATACAACCTATATTTTCACCAATAAATTTATCTAAACAACATATGCAATCATTATTAAACCTTATTTCACCATGTTGTAACGTCTTCATTGTCATAATCATCATCATTATTGTCATCATCATCATCATTATCATCATCATCATCATCATTGTTGTTGTCGTTATCAGCATTATTGTCATCATATTCATCTCATCGTCATCATCATTCTCCTCATTATAGTCACACGTATATTGTTGCTTACTTACAACTGTAACATACATAAAAATCATCAGTTAAGCTATGTTTACATATTTTATTCATTCAACCATATTCTTTCCTGTAATTCAGGATTTCCCCAGGTAATACATACAATACAAAATTGAATCTATGTTTATAATCTGGACATCACGTCGGGTAGATGGTTTTCAATGCCCTTAATGTGTTCTATCTTGAACTGAAATTGGGATAATAATAACGCCCATCTGTATACTCTTGCGTTATTTGTTGCATCCATTGTTAACAATTTTGTCAGGCCTAAGTTATCAGTCAGAATAATGAATTCCTTTCCTATCAAGAATTTTTGGAATTTTTTTAAGGCTGATAACAAGAGCGAGAGCCTCTTTTTCAAAAGTACTGTATTTCTGTTGGGTGGAATTAAGTTTCTGTGAAAGATATAGAACCGGAAGAAGAGTACCGGAATGCCTTTGAGCCAACATCGCGGCTATGGTATGACCACTAGCGTCAGTTTGTAGGTAGAAAGTTTTAGATGGGTCCGGTTGTCTTAGTATTGGTGGAGTGGCAAATGAAGACTTGATTTTTTGTATGATTTTGTCATGAGTTTCTGTCCAATCCTTTTTTCTAAACTGGTCTTTTTTCAAAAGTTCCGATAGAGGGGCTGTTAGTTCTGCTAACTTAGGGATGAATTTGCCGTAATAATTTACAAGTCCTAATAGTGCCTGTAGTTGTTTCTTGGTCTTTGGTCTTTCAATTTTAAAAATTTTAGAAACAATTGTCTCGTCAGTCTGACTACTACCCTGGAACACTGTATGTCCTAAAAACTGGATTTGTGTGAAACAAAACTCTGATTTCGCTGGATTAACAGTCAGATTTGCCTTTTGAATGTTGCTGAACACTTCTTTCAAGGTGTCTATGTGTTCCGGCAAAGTTTTTGTGTGTATGCAAATATCATCCATGTATGCTGTTACATTATTAATACCTGTTAATACCTTACATTTCTTGTAAAATACCTTTTCATCATGTTAACATAAAAAATTTTCAATTTCCCTTTATAATCAATTTCATAATCAACATTTGATATTTTTCTTACTACAGTGTAAGGGCCACGCCATTCGATATATAATTCAACTGAATCTTTTGGTAGAAACCCACTTTTGACCGGGTTCGAAGGCCATCAGTTTGGAACTCCTCTTTGCAAACATTCGCTGCGTATGTTGCGTGGGCATCTGCCTTTTTGTACTTCCATGTTACTAATACATCATTATGAAACACTATAATGGGTGGTTTCTAAATATTGTTATACCAGATACATAATAATTAATTCCATGCTAATGTATATAGACACAATTAAAACTGTTTAATTAAAGTGGACTGGTTAACTTACTATCACAATATATTAAAATAATCTGCTTGCTGTATGTGACTGCTGTTACCGACAAGTTGTATGTGTAATCACAGAATGAGGAAAGTGTTTAGAATAAACCATGTGTAGAAGCAATAGTTTTAGTAGTAGCAATGCAAGTAGTGTAACACTTTTGAGAAATTGACAGCTTTTGATAATCACCAAGACTTGTGAATTGAAGTTTTTCCGACTAGGATAATTAGTCACTAAAAGTTGCACTATTTGAATAGTATAGATAGTACAGAATAACTCTAAGTTCTTTGTCTGAAATGTTGTCAAAATAATCTGCAATATAATTAAAATGAAGTGTAGTATCCACATCCAACCATGTGTGTAATGTGATGTACCATTCTGCTGTTTCTGTACATGGTGTTTCTTTTGTGATATGTCATGATACTTTTTTGTTAACATACCGTATCGCTTTCTAGTTTCAGGACCCAGCGATTTGCAATATTTTTTACAACAATCACAGAGAATAGGATGTTTCATTTGATACCTGTCTACACTGTGTTTTGTTTCTGTGTTTTGAGTGTTTTCAGTTACCGTTATTTTTGTAACCACACACTTTTTTCTGCTAAGCTTAGTTTCTGTCTTTGTATGCTGTTTATTCTTGCACACTTCGCTTTCATTCATTCCACTTTTCTTCTTTCTGTGTTGGGCTTTGTTACGACTGCTACTCTTCTTGCTTCTTTCTTCCATACTTTCTGACTCATTCTTTGGCCTTTTTATTCTGTTTGTATTTTCATTTTTCCTTTCACTCTTCAAGCTTTCTCTGACACATTTTTCTTTGGGATATGGAGTGTTAACTTTTGCTTCTTCATTCTCACTTGGTTTGACACTCTCACTGGGATTTGGAGGGTTGTCTTTCGTAACCTTACTCTCACTCACATTACAGCATTCTTTGGGATATGGGGAGTTGTCTTCCGTACTTTCATTCTGACAATACTTTGGAATATTTTTTTGTTCCCAAGCTACAATGTCCCTGTCGGTTACTGTTCTTAAATCTTCCCTGTTTCCCAAAATCAAATCAGCACAAGGGGATGGTAATACTGCAACAGTTATGAACTTTTCTAAGTATGGTGTTTTAACAAACACGTTCGCAAGTCGATATCTTTCGATGCTACCATCAAAGGTACGACAATTGATGTATTTGTCTGTTAAATCTTCTGGTCTAATCAGTCTTTGATGCACTCCGGAAATAGATGCACCAGTGTCCCTAAGGAGTGATATGGTTTGCCCATGGATCTGACCTTTTTGAAATTTCAGAGTACCGTGGCCGTGTGTTGCCAGATTAGCGTTCTGAATGGGTATCAGGTGTCCACACGGTAGGTTGCCTTCCTTATGGAATTTAGAACATATTTTACATTCTTCTTCTGTTTCGTACATGGTAGCTGAATTGGCTTCAGCTGAATCGCTTTCTGACTCATCATCTGATGTTACACATACCACATGTGCCTCCTTGAATCGTTTTATAGCAGGACAGTTACGTCTGGTGTGCAAATAACATCCACAAATATAACATTTTACTGCATTTTCATACCTCTTTAACTTGTTTTTTCTATGAGCAATCACCTGTTCAATTCTTTCATTCAATAGTGGGCTTTTATCACAAGGTGCGTCGTCACCATGTCTATCGTGACAGTGGTTGCAATTGATGGTCTTTACCACTTTCTTGCCATATCTAAAGTTTTTGTTCTGAAATTTCTGTCGGTATGGTTTTGCATAGGCTGCTGCTCCCACTTCTATCAAATCAGAACTTGATAGCACGAAGATATCAGGGTGTGCTGCAAAATAATTTTCACCTACTTCTTCTAAAGAATCTAAATTTGTTGGCTTATTTTCCTTTAGGAAAGTTGCCATTGGCTGTGGAAGAGATTCGAACATTTTACATCTTAACAACAAATCAACCAATAACTTATAGTCATTTTTTACATTGGCTGCTTCAACCCATTTTTGGAATATGTTCTGCACTTCTGACAGATAGTCTGCAAATGTTTGACTACTTTTTGGTCTCAAATCGTTGAACTGTTTTCGGTAGCCAGCTTCGTGCAGGTTGTAATGCTTCATTAACCTTTCTTTGATATAGTTGTAATCTAGTCTTTTGGTTTACGGAATTGTTTCCAGAATCTTCAAACGTTCAAATGCCAGGTGTTTTTGAAAGATTAAATCGTAGTCTTGCAATGGGACGTTATGCATGTGCATACCTAGTTCGAAATTGGCTATATACGCTCCGATGTCGTCTTCCTTGCAGTAATTTCGGACTATTCCTGCATATTTTTTGAATTTGTTTTCTTCTGCTTTGATTCTCTCTTTTTCTATGGCTGCTTCTCTTTTTGACTGATTTTCCATTTCCTTTGTTCTGATCTGAGTTTCTGCTTTTTCTTTGTCCGCTTGTATTTGTGCCTCTAACCTCTGTTTTTCCAGCTGTAATTTTTTCTCCTCAATCTCTTTTTGTTGTAGTAGTTCCATCTGTTTCAATTCAGCCTCTTTTACTGCTTCTTTCTCTTTGAGACGTAGTTCCATCTGTTTCAATTCAGCCTCTTTTACTGCTTCTTTCTCTTTGAGACGTAGTTCGTGTTCACGCACAAGTCTGCGTTCTTCTCGTTCTTCTGCTGCTTTTCTTAATTGTTCTTCTTTTTCTTCTGCTGCTCTTCTTTTTTGTTCTTCTTTTTCTTCTGCTGCTCTTCTTTTTTCCTCTTCTACCTTCTCTTTATGTTTTTCATCCACATACTTCCTTAACTCGTCGCCCTGAAGGCCCAATTCTTTACCAATGGCTACCCATTCCGCCATTTTTGACTTGTAGATGTATACGATATTCCTGTACAAATATAACAATTACAAATGCGTTCACAAATATTACGCTTAATAGCAATACAATCACAACAAACAAAATCAATATGTGATATATAATCACTATGTTTAGCTGAGTAGTTTTCTACCTACTCAGAACAATAATATCAACTATGAACACAACTTTAAAAAAAAAAAATTACTATGGCTCCTATCGAGCTAAGACACAGTCTATTCTACGGATCCTTCTTTTCGCTATAGCACACTTCTCGGCTGTACGGAAATATATTGAACGAGTCTCTTGTAGATCGTGTCGTGCAATTGAATCTTCCGGTTGGTAATGTCACTTCATTAATTGGCCACTACCCGTCTGAATTCATATTGCGGTTCATCATGGAATTAGTGTACCTTTTTGAAAAATAGTGGCACTCGTCTATAAGTTGAACATGGGTGTCAATCTGAATAATTCATGGAAACTAACTGTCTGTTCTAAAGACTTGAAGGAACTCACAGAAAACTGTTCTGCACGTGTACTTGTTCTACCTGTGCTACGGATGTTCGTTTAGCGGTGTTCCGCTAGCTGCATGTTATATCGGATATGTGGATATAAGTCGGCTGTCCGCTTGACCAATGTCACTCAGCTAGATGCCTTGTCTTAACACACTTACGTTATGTTAGCATGTTTAGTGATCACTGTACTTGGTGGCTGTTGCCCTTTGCAACTACTGTTTCAAACACTGGACTGATTGATGACTAATTTGATGTTGTAATACACAGTATAGTTGTTACGATCACACTGTAACAATACGCAGTATAATTGTTACGATCACACTGTAACAATGTGTAGTATAGCTGTTACGATCCCACTGTAATAATACTCGGCATATTTGTTATGATGCCACTGTAACGATACGTGGTATAGTTGTTATGATGATACTGTAACGATAACTAATTTCGACACGATACCCAGTGGCGAATTTGGCCATCCTTACACAGAAAAACTGTACTTGAAATTTCTACACATTTTCTTGAGGTAAATTTCGACACAGCAACTGGTGTTACCACGGATGATGGCTGTATAGCGGCCTTGACCCAGTCCCCCACTTACGTCAACTCTGCAGCCCCGCTTTGAGCTTTGAAGTTTAACTGGTCCAACTGGCCGGGTTTTTGGTCACTACACTGACCATGTTTGTCGTTGCTTGTTCTGAACAAATAAATTTTGACTAACAACTGCTGTTACCTCAGACGATTACTGGAAATCGACCTTGACACAGAACGCCACTTACATTGACTGTTCAGCTCCGTTATTAGCTGTCGAGTTCAATTGGTCCAATCCGCTGTGTTTTCAGTGATGTTCCGGTTATCTTCTGTCGTTGTTTTTTGTCCCGGATGTGTCCGTTTTAGAGCCTCCACTTGTAATGTGCTCATCTAGGGGCATGTATTGTTTACATTGCTTTCAGACGCACAGTGAGTTGAAACGACACAGCATGAACGAATATTAAGTTCTTTGCTTTTATTAGTTGAATCGCCAGTTATCGCAAACATACATTCATGCTTCCTCGTGCTCGACTTGCTTGGCTGAATCTAGCGACCTGGACGGACTTCCCACACACTACAGGAATTTATCAGCGCCTCTCGAACCATCCATCTATACTTCATGGACTCTGATATCTGACATTACGACGTATGGAAAACATTCAGTCCTCCTATTGAAATATAACGTTCACTTCACAAATCATTTATTCTTCTCAGGCGTTCATTCACGCGTCCTCTCTCAGCCAGGGCAGAACTTCAACTCTCTTACTTCAGTCTCTCGGTTCACGTCTTCCGTTCACGTCTCATGCTTTTCTTGTGTCTCTCACTTCGTTTACCATGAGACACACGAGACTCACTTCTCCCGTTTTTCTCTTCTCTCACGGGTCCTCTGACCTTTTTCTCCCCATCGGGAACTCTCTGGGGTTTCCCCGGGAATTCACAACATTACATCGGACATGTGTCAAGACTACAACCAGACAGAGCACCCCGGAGATCCATGTCACTTAGACATAATGGAATCACATCTAGAGATCGACCACGCAAGCGATGGATAGATGAAATATCATTGGCTGTAAATACCAGCATCTACATGTCACAAACCAAGGCTTGCGCCCGATTCCTCTTCGCTGAAAGACAGAACAGACTGACTTTCTACCCCACCAGGACATCTCACAAGCGATAAACACCCGATGACACAAAGTGCCACCATGTGGACTAGGATCACCGTGAAGAGGTCCCAGAAACGGCGTTCAGCCATTATACCATATTTATGGCCGGGCTATATTGCGGCCCCTGGCATGAGCCAGAGTAGGGCTTCAAATGACGAAAAATGTCATCCTAAAAAGGACGTGTTTGTGTTATGTAAGACAGAACGGGACTATAAAAGAAGTAATTCAGTAAACAGTGGTTGACTATTGGACATAAAATTGTTTAGTAAAACCACAGACAACCAACAAATGTTGGGGTTGGTTTGCCCTGTAAATAATATGCAACCAACACCGTGTGCTTTAACATATTTCAGTATTTGTTTCTTACACTGTGTTTTAAACAAAAGCATGCCATCACTGTCTGTATTTACCACTTTTGTGGTGAAGGCCTGCGGATTTAGGGCCGCATAGCTAGTGCTGTCGCCACGGATTGTGCGGGGTAGGATTTTATAATTTCGCCCAGTTAAAACCTTACACAGGATTGGAACGCGAGTCTCCTGCACTCTTTAACGGTTTGGACAGCCGCTCCTCAACATTATGTCTAGAATGCTGAATATGGCATCGACAGCAACATCTAAAAGGAAATCAAAACATCCGTAACAAAAATGTCTGCAGTGAATTCCGAATTTAACTAGAAGAGACGGGATTAGAAATAGCGATATGGAGAAACAAGCTGGGAAAGAACCAGTGCTGAACTACACCAAGAGAGAACAGATGGTTCATACAAGTGTCAATGCTACTGCCGGATAGTCCCCTACAGAGTCACGTCATTTTTCTTAAGACGTGTCTTAGATATCACATCTTGCATTGCAGTTATAGAGCAGAAAGAGAAATAGCTGGGGCATTGTGATTAAATGTAATCGATTGGCCGCCGTTTTGTGGCTGCTGTCAAAAAACAGTGTACAGTAAAATTAGAGAACGACCGCGGGATCTCAGCCTCCATGTTCCGGTGTCTATCTTCTCGACATAACATATAATAGTATGGTTAGTTGCGTATCCTTTACAGGACGTTGCAGAACCAACCCCAACAGCCCCTAACTGTTGTGTGGTTTTTCTAGGCAATTTTACGTCAAGTAGTTTGCCATTGCTTATATATAATAGTATATATAGTATAATAGTATATATAGCATATATAATAGTATACATAACATATAATAGTATGTCGTGCTCTCAACAATTCGCCAATTTACGATGAGATTCTAAGTCTAATTCGCATTTCTTTCCCTCCTAGACTCTACGGTTGGCTCTCTACGTTAGCCCGCCTTTCTTAAAATGTGTAGTGCATTCAACAGAATAAACCACCAGACATTTGTGTCTTCATTAAACAACGCCCGTGGCCACTCTTTTATCCACAAGCCACATTTCTCTATCTTGTACATTTCTGTTCGCAATTTCCGTTTCATATTGTGTCTGTCACGAACATCCAGTATTGATTCTCTGGGTATTTACAGGTACATCGCATAGCCTCTCTGTTGAGTCGGCTAAAAACACTGTATCGTCAATCCTTTATATTTCACTTCTTATTAATTCTGTAATTTGTCTTTCAATATTACCGCCCTGGCTAGGCAGCCTGGCTTACCGGCCCGACGGTTTGGTTTCAAATCCGAATCGAGGCGCAGAAGGGATCTTGTCTCAAAGTTCAGCCCAGCTCAAATTCTGCATGGTAATGTCCTGTGTTGTAAAGGCCGCCGGTATGTTGACCGCATTACGCCGATTGGACTAAAAGATTGAGTGTAACATCATATGTCAATGCGGCATTGGCTTACAAAAAGTCCTATACTCACCATTATTGCCACTTTGAAATATTTATTCGTATCCCTTAAGGTCAGTTTTACTCTTTTATTTATTTTTCCTTCTTGGTTAATTCTTTTAGTGCCTAACGGTTTCGCAGCAGATTTTCAACTAGCCATGATTAAAAAAAGTTATGAAAGCGTTGTTTGTAGCAGGTAAATACACGGCTGGACTGAACAATGTCGACGGCAGATTTCTTTAGCATGCTTCGGCCAAATTTATTTTTGTTAAGCTTATTTTCCATAAGGGATTTAGCCACGATTGAAATGCAGGACTCGTTGTTTACAAGGTAAAGTATACAGCTGAAGTAGTTATCGTGATGGTCAGATTTTTGTTTTTAAATCATGTCTAAGCCGAATGTAATAACTTCTTCTTCTTCTCTTCCACCATTTACCTCAGCGAGGTGTTGGGGGGAGAGGGGGTGGGGGGGGGGGGGGAGAGGGTTGTAATGATCGTTTGTGCCCTTTATCCAATACATTGTTCAAGTTGGTGTTTATTCTGTTAGGTTGCTCCTGATAGTGTCGCTCCATATCTTCCGTGGTCTTCCCCGTGTTCTGTGTTCATTATATTTCTTCAGCTGGACTCCCTGTTGCAGTTGAAATAGGGCATTTTCGTAATATATAATAACACTTCAGAATATACAATTCGGCGGTTGGTATTCAGTGAAAATCATTGGTTACGCAACATACGTTGCCAGGGAATAAAGGACCCTTAAATTAACCCTTCATAACCACCACCTTCCGCAGTCAATCATCAGTATTATAAAATATACTTCATTCTCCCTCCTTGCATTTCCTTCATTTCTTCCTCTTTGAATATAATAGAAGGCGTCTTTTTTATTCGTCTTTGGTTTTTGGTGAATACATTAAAATTAAAATAAAACAGAAGAGAGACTTTTCAGAAAGCATGTCCAAGGAGAATCCTGTAAATGTTTTGGCGAAATAGGATTACAGGTGAAGAACTTGGTAGGGAAACCAAATGTTCACCACTAGCAGAAATTATCAGGCAGAAGTGTTGAATATAATACTTTGGCAAGGACAGTTACGCGGTGGATGGCAGATGGAAAAAAAGACGTAGACAGTGTAAGGAAACCCGAAGAAGGACAGCAGAAAAGGAAATGTGTAAAGCGATATACAATTGGCAAAGAAATAGCAGATCGCCAGGAATGAAAATCACATATAACCGCGTTTTTTGTTAACACAGTCCTGAAGAGGATCGTCTTTTTCTTCCCCTCCTTCTCCTCCTCTTCCTCCTCCTCATCCTTCTTCTTCTTCTTCTTCTTCTTCTTCTTCTTCTTCTTCTTCTTCTTCTTCTTCTTCTTCTTCTTCTTCTTCTTCTTCTTCTTCTTCTTCGTCTACTTCACACACCTCCATCTCTGTGATTGGCCTTCTCTTTTCATTTGGTGACTGCAAGTATTTGAAAAACTGCACGCATTTTATCTCTCAGACGTCTTCATAGTCCACTCCGTGGTCTACTGTTCAGCTCTTTTGTGTATAAATTGTGGTTCTCTGTGTTATCTGCCATTCGTTCTAGATGCCTCAGCCACTGTTAGCCCTCATGATACCAGCAATTAGTAGTGGTTTAGTTTACGCATTTCGTTTTTGCCTCTCGGTTTGAAGAGCTGAGGATGTCATTGAACAGATTTGTCGCTTTAAAGACATTGATATAGGAAATGAATGAGTGCAGTTGCCTGCTGCTTACGACTTCACCATCACGGTTCATATCAACATCGACAGCATCTGCAACAGATTCATGGAATAGTGGACACCAGAATCACAACGCTGATTGGTGAGAACAAGAATGTAGACGATACTTTGGTTTACACTGAGGAATAAGTCACCCGGTAGCAAGCGAAATGAATAGACGTCTGCAAAAACAAACAAAAAACGTCAAGAATTTACACATGCTTACTGACTGCCTGAGTTAATATTTTCAAGAGAATCCAGACCGGCTTCATCAGACAAGAATGAATTCCGTTATTAAATTAATAACGAATAACTCGCATAACCTTTACATGTGTATTCGTGCCAGACCATGGAGATGTCCAGTCAGTGAGCGTACAGGTTACGGTGCGGCTGTGACTGGGTAGGAATGGTGTCATCAGTGCTATGCGAGATGCATATCGCTAGGGAAATCACAAGAACAAGCTTGCTGATGGAGATGGGAGACATGAGCATTTCACCGAGGGCACCAGACGTCTGATTAATCAACACAGAACGGGCGGTGATCAGTCTTTTCACTCTTTTCGAGCTACTGAGGAGGAGATCGCAACGCTTGCGGATCTCTTCGTAATATTGTGATGGTAGTTCTCACTATTGACTATGATGAGGATATAGAACTTCAGCCTTTCACAACACACATTTGAAACAGTGCGCTGAAATTGACACAGCTATGGTAATTTCTTGTCAAGCTATACATTTTTTAAAATGTATAACTAAGAGCTTAAAAGGGAAAATAATTTCACAGTTATGATAATTGAGTTACTTTGACAAACAATGCTGATGATAGATTTCTACACTCTTCGTGACGATCGTATATGTAGAGCGGAGTTATTCTGCCAATTATAGAGTTTAGATGTTTCGGGACTTGGTGGAAGGAAAAAAAACAACAGGTTTACATTTATTTTAATAAAACTGTGTAACGAATATTACTGAATTAAGAAAGAGCTGTTTGTCTGTTTATCTATTTATCTCTCATACACGCATACACATGATCATGCCCTGCATCTTAATTTTTGTTTCTCAGCTTTTTAAAAATT